>PVJA010025790.1:0-30327 GCA_004027025.1 Myocastor coypus
ACCTTGCACTTGCCCAGCAGGCACTTGTGCCTCGGAGCTATCTCCCCAGCCCCCCATTTGCTTTTTTAATGTGTACCATTTGCTTTTTTAATGGTACACATTTCTGTATTGTTTGATTTACTAGATAAACAAATATCCCTGTGTTCTCTGGTCTCAGAATTCAGCAACTAAGGCCCAAGAGGAAGACACAGTTTAAGGCACACCAAAGCCAGTAGAGTTTTAGTTTTAGGCGTGCGGAAGCTATGGTGGCTCATAATATATAACTGAAGAAAGAGAAGGCCTGAGTATCACGTGGCAACCACTGCCATCCTATCCCTCTCCTGACATACACCGAGTCCCCTGCAACTGAGCTAAGTGGCCCACTAGTCCTCATCCTATCTTTCTGGGGTTCTGGCCATGTTTTTCCTTTGTTCTCAGTTGTTCTAAAGCCCACCCAGTACAAGGCATTATGAGTTTCAACGGTGACTCATATTTTGTGTTATATTTTTTCATCCCAGATAGGAACACTTTCAGTATGATATTTAAAAACTCTTTGAAGCTGAGGTCCTAAAGAGGCAAAGACAGTATTTTGGAACATTTATTGCTTGTAAGGTGCTGCTTCAGGTTTGGGGACTATGGCCCTAAGCAAACAGACGCAGCCCAACTTCCCTGGATGTTTCTGTACATGGGACCAGTGGGTTATAGGCAAAGGCAGAACAGTTTTTAGATGGTTGTAACCCTTATAATGAAAATAAAGTATGATAGAGAAAGCTTAGGGACAAGAAAACAATTTCTTATTCAAGTATGATTTTGAGCAACATGAGAAGGACAGGGTGGGGCATCTGTATTATATTCACTTGGCATAGACTCTCCAATTCAGCAAGTATTTATTGAGCATTTTTTGTATGCTGGGCACTTTGTCCACAGGGATATAAAGATGATAGATATAGTGCCTGTCTTCAAATAATTCACATTATTAAAGGAAACATAAACATTCACTACCATCAAGAGCTAAGTGCCCTTCCAGTAAATAATCGGAGTGCTAAGGAAGCAGTCATAAGCAAATGATAAATGGTGTCCAGGGAAGTCTTTATGGAGCCAACCAAACATAAAGTGTTAATAATTAATGGACCTGAATGTGGCCCATCCAATCCCCAAAGTGTTAGACCAGCTCCAAGACATGCAGTTCACTGATGGCTAGATTCTCAGCAATTTACAGCTTCCTGATTCTGTGTGAAGACCATAGCAGGTAGGAAGATTTTTGGTTGCAAGTAACAAAATACCTGCCCAGAACTTCTTTAAACTATAGAATTAAAAAAAAAATGTATTTAGTGCAGGGTCTCACTACACAGATCAGACTCAGAGTGATCCTCCTTTTTTCAGCCTCCCAAGCACTGAGATTACCTTTGCAAGCTTCCACACCCAGTCTCAGCAGACGTCTCAGCTTGCCCCATGGGCAAGGCCCACTGGGTATGCCCATGATCTGACCTTGGTCCCTGCATCTGCCTAAGCAGGCATTTTAATCTGTTAAGCTATGTGACTGGCCTTAAACTATAGAATTTGGTTTGGTGTTCTTCTTAGCATTTTCTGAAATTGGAAGCACAGAAGGCCCTTCATGAGTCTGTCACTGCAGTGATCCAACAGCATCCTGAAGGAACTGAGATCTCTGCATTGCTCAGTGCTGCCATCCTCAGCTCATTAATTTCTGCTTCCAAGTTGTCCTCTGAGGGTTGAGAGTGGTTGCTGCTACCCAACATGTCCCTAAGCCACACAGTTCTTTGCTACAGAGGAAGAGGATGATGCTTCTAATTTGTGTCAGTGATAGCTGAAGGAAAATTAATTTCTAGAAGTTCCCTGGCGTAAGGTAGATGTTTCTTCATGTCCAAATGTTTCTAAATGAGTCACCCACAGAGGGAATGTATTACTGGGATTGGACCAGCCTGATCAACTCCCCCTGTTCTGGAACTGGAGAGGATCTTTCTACCTTAATCCAAGGAAGAGGGAGCGTGAGCACCTCAGTGGAGCTGAGAATTCTTTTTTTTTTTTTTTGTCTTTTTGAGACAGGGTCTCGCTATGCAGTTGAGGCTGGTCCTGAGCTCACTTTTGTAGCCCAGGCTGGTCTCGAACTCGCACCGATCCTCCTGCCTCAGCCTCCCGAGTGCTGGGATTACAGGCGTGAGCCACCACGCCCAGCCGAGCTGAGAATTCTGCTGATAGAAAGTGAGGTGATGTATATAAGCAGAGACTATGTTCATTATTACTCTTTTTATGACCAGATTTAATTTTATAGCAAGAGAGAATACATATCAGTGTAGGTCTGACCTCTTGAGAGTCCGATGTTGTAAGCTTTTCCTTCCTTTCTTTCCTAAACACCTGGTTTGATTCTAGAGCAGCCTGTTTTGATGCCTCATTTTATTTTATGGATATTTTTACCACCCTGGCATTTACCTACTCTCCTTATACAAAGTGAGAACGAGCAAGGAAGAACTGCACTTTTAAAACACAAATCTGAAACAACGGAGGAGGTCAGAAACTTAGGATAAGAATTACTCTGTTATCTTAAACAACAACAACAAAAATACATCTAAGTGCTCATATTTTTGTCCAAATTATAATGAGAAAAAGTGACAGAGATAAAGTTTTTAGAAGATGGTAAAAATTAGACTTGCAAAAGCAAACTGAGGAAAGTAGACTTTGAAATAATTAATTAATTAATGCTTGTGGAAATACAGCAAATAACTACCAACTAAATAACCTCCTAATACCTAGAAGCTATAGTTTAATATTATATTAATTCAAAAATCTAGTTGATGCTTCAGGATTTTGTCATCAGACTTCTGGGCTGTGGGGACTAATCTGTGTGGTGCTGATTTCCTCTAAATGGGAGTGCTTCGATGGTTCTGAAAGGAAAAGCCCGGCCCCCACATCAGGTGGCACCTTATGCCTGCCTGGCAACCCACCCACACTGTCAGTGCTGCCCACCGTCCTGGAAGACCATCCCGTGCATCATTTCCCTTCACCTTTGCAACCACTCCCATGCTCTTCCTAGCTGAGAACCTTAAGAAGAAAATGGAAGCCACCAGCAGAGGACTTCCTGAACTCTCACTGTCCCATCCTACTCACTCATATCTGTTCTTCACCCCAAACTGTAGCTGCACTCCCTGGTGGGCTGAGATGGCCAGAGCTTCCATGTGTACACTGGGTCTTGTACCCTTGATTACCCTGAGATCAGGTTCCAGCAGCTTCCATGCCTGGCTTGCCATTATTATGTCCATCTCTATTGATCATAGACTTGTTTTAATCTCCCATCCTTAAAAATGAAAGAATGATAAAAAATATAATTCCTCCTCTTTTCCTCTTCTTTCTCCTTCTTTCCCACTAAGCCACTAAGTTGTCCAGGCTAGCCTTGAACTGAACAATCTTCCTGCCCCGACTACCTGCATGGTGAGGATTCCAGGTATGCTCCTCAGGCTCAAGTATTTATCACTTCTTGTCTCTGTGTCTGTTCTACAAAGATCCTAGGGGGTTCTGTTACCACTGTCAACAATCCCTCTAATCTACTCTCATAAACCATGAGAATTCCTACCAGACTATGAAAACTGTCCTATTCTGGTCAGGTTCCCTCCCCTCTGCGTTCCCAAACCAGTGAGCTCGATGTACCATCTCACATGCCTCAGTGGCTCCTCCTTCTTCGCCACTTCCTCTCTGGGTCACACGCTCTCTTTATTACCCTTCTACCTCACTGGTTCTCCTTCCTGACATTGTACAGAGTCCTTCCTTATGTTTCTTGCTTCTATTTCAGCCTATGCCAAGGATCCGTCCCAAGGCCTCCTTCCATATTGTACTAGGTGATCTTCCCTGTTCCCATGGTTCACAATACTATCTGTAACTTGGCAACTCTCGAACTTCATCTCCAAACCAGGCCTCCTGGCTAAACTCTGGGTAAACAACATTCTTGTACACGTCTCCAATTGGATATAGCATTGACATGTCATAACAGCAACTCCCAACATTCTTTATGCTCCAAACCTCTTCTCCCTTTAGTACAACTTGTTAGAAAAGAAAAGAAAAAGTTCCATTTTTAGTTGCTGAGGGCAATAGTCATGCAGTTCTCCTCAACTTCTCTCTTTTCTTTACAGGAAATACCAAGTTGGATGCATTCTATCACCACTTCTATCTCCATATTCTTTCAGAGTCTGACCGTACCCTACTACCTCTATTGCTACTACCATGGCCCAAACACCATCACCTTTCACCTGAGTTAGTAAGAACATCTCTATTTATTTTCTTATCCCCTTGTGATGCATTCTCAATATGATGGGCAGGGTGATTGTGATAGGCTGTATTCTACAATGGCCCATAACATTTTTCCTTCCTTTTTCATATTCTGAAGCTATGTATGTGATGGATTTTATATATCTATCTTTATCTCTATCTCTATCTCTATATCTATCTATCTATCTATCTATCTATGGCACAGTCAACACTGAGAGAAGAAAATCATCATCTTGGGTCTTCTTGAATTACACGAGCCTTCTAGAAGCAGAGTACATGAGCAGGCAGGCAGGCAGAGATCCCAGGCAGGGAAAGATTTGATGCGATGCTGCTTTTGGAAGTTGGAGGAGGGTGCCACAGTACCTGTAGGGCCCTTCCGACTGTCTTATTGAAATTAGCAACATCCTCTAACTCACACTAGCTTTTCCTTCCCCATTTTATTTTCTGCATGGCACTGACTTCCACCTTACATATACCACTAGTTATTTATTACTGGTTTGGACATTTTCTTTTTTGGACTGCAAGCATCATGCAGGCAGGAATGGTTCCTATTGTGTCCACTGTGGTATCTCTCTCTCCAGGGACAAAACATTATGGATGCTAAATAAATATTTGGCGAATTACAGAAATTACCCTAGGAGAGCATTCAAGAAAAAGTGATTTGATGAATATTTTTCATGTTATAATAATTTGGATTAAAATCTTGGAGTTTATAAATCTGGGATCAAATCATTCAGTGATTGATTGTATAGATCTACTGTTCATAGGGCTCAGTGCTGACTGCTGTTTGAAAAATATATGTACATTTATCCTCTTGGATTAACTATAGACTAGCTAAGAAAATACTTCAGGTTAAATATTTAAATAATGACTGCTTAATCCACTGCCAAATTACCTGGCAATAAAAATAAGCATAAAAGGAAAGAGAAGTCAGCATGGCCTCTGTACGCAGGAGGAACTGGTCAAGAAGTGTGAGGATGGATTGTAAGCAAATGAAGGCTCCACTGTTTATTCAAGAGGTTTGTTAACATCAGAAGAGAAATAAATAGATGACGCAAGGGAACTGCACGCGAGGTCAAGTCACTGTTTCCTGATAGGCGCTCTCCATGCTGTGGGCAGAGCGGAAATAAGCAGTAAAAAGGAACTGAAGATGCTTGTGAGGGAAAAGATAAGATGACAGCCAACATTCTCTCAGGCTTTCACAGAGAGCAAATGGGTTAAATAACGGCCACAACTCATCCAGATGGCTGACACTGACCCAAGTTCTACAAAGCACTGTACATGGTTTCAAGGTTAATCCTGAGGGGATTTGACTGAACTTATCAGATACAAAAGGTACACATTTTATTATATAGTTCTTGCGTTAACTTGGACTTAACTACCCAGTAGAAAAGTTCAACCACGAGGCATAAACAGTAAAGCCAGATTAGTATGCTGAGCTGTAAAAGGCTCAAGTCAGCAGCTTCCAACATTGCCAGTTCTACTGATAACCCACTACTATTATGGAATATTGGCCTGTGTATACAACTACTTTCTGTGAGTTCAATGAAAAGAAATACTTTTGCAAATAATGTTGAGAAAAGTTATCATGTCTGCATCTTGTACTCTGAACAACTACTATGAAAACAACAGTGTGCATTGTATTAATGACTGTGGCTGTCCTAGTGACATGTGATGAAACTCTTTCAATGTTATTTCCTATTAAAAGTAATAATAATTTTTTTAAAAAAGATAACAACCAAGACCCTTGGAAGTCCAAAAAGCAAGGATCTGAGCCACTGGTGAGAGGAGACTGTCATGGATGAAGCTCACTCTTCTGAGTCCTAAGAAAAGGACTAAGGAATGGCAGGAGAGGTAGACCACGCAGCAGTGATGAGCCATAAGAGGAACAGTGGCGTCAGACAAAGCATACATTGCAGGACCTGTATTATTTAACTTTGTATAACATTTAAGATCTAGTAAGCATGAAAAAAGGAAGAAAATAAATTTGCATTAAAGTGTTTCTAGTTTTTGAAAAACACAGGAAAAGGATTTTCCTAGTTAATAGATCTATCATGAAAACTAAAATATAGTGCAAACTTCTTTCCAGATAGCCAGGGTTGCTTTACAGACCAGAGAGGAAATTACTGGACTCTTAAGAGAGCTGGCAACTCCTTGCCTTTGGAATCCTAGAACAAATTAAGCTCCAGCTGAATGCCTTTTTAGATTACTTGCAAAGACTGAATTCACACCTCCGTACAGCCTAACTCACTCCTACCAATTCACAAAACCTGCAAGCATAGCATTTATGCCCAATCACTCTTCCAAATATTTAGAAACATTCTGAAGAGTGAGTCTAACCAGGCCATATTGCCTGGCTCAAGTGTAGTTTAATCATGAAACTTCAGCCATGTCTGGCTTTGCCTCAATAATTATCTATAAAATGAATAAGTAGGCTAAATAAATTAATAAAAGTATGGAACCCAGAACACGGTAAGAACTCTGAGAGCCAGGTGTGGTGGCATAGATCTGTAGTCCCAGCTTCTCAGGAGGCAGGAGGTTCACAACTTGGAAGCCAGCCTAACCAACCTAGTGTGACCCTACATCCAAAGGGTCAGGGATGTAGTGCCACACTTTCTCCATTTTATTCTCAGAAATTATTTCTTCTTTTGTCCTGAATGACAAACATTTGTCATTGATTTGTTACTGATTATGCTAACATGTCTTGCTCCCCAGAACGCTGAAGCCTTATGGTCCTCTTTCCAACACCAATTCATGGTCCAGCTTGTCCTGCAACCCAGTCCCTGATGCCTCTCTGCCATTTTAATAATTCATGATGAGAAACCAGCTCTGGGCTAACACACTTGTATGGTTCTTAGGTCTGTGGGGCATTTATCCACGTACCTAAGAAGTTTCCATTTTTCAACTGTTTCTTATCATTCGAGGTTGCCCCAGCCCGGTCAGGTACCTTGGAAGGACATAAGCACCCTGTATTGTTAGTCTGGGCCTTAATTGTTGTTCTGTCATGTTTATCCCAGAGGAGTCTTATCAAGAGGACAGGGAGTGACTATAATCAGAAAAAAAGCCTAATTTTCACTTAAGAAAGGAATAAAGCAGTCCTGCCCCCTCCTCGGAAGGCTTCCTGTGTCTGGAGCCTTCTGCCTGCTGCCAGTTTCTGGGCTCAGCTCGGAAGGCTCTCTCGCCTCTCTGCTCCTCTCTGGCATGTGCAGATGGTTTCATTGGGGCCTGAGTGTGGAGATGCTAATGTCTGCTCGCTTCTGCTTTGCTGCTTCACTGCTGCTGTTCTTACTCTTTCTAGGGAATCAGGTATCAATCACAACATCAATAATTAGTTTTATTATTAAAACTAATCTTGGGAATAGTTTTTGTTTGTTTTACATTACTTACAATCTTGAAGCATGTCTAAATTGATTGCCTAACTACAGCCAAGGTTGGTCCACCTGTTTTTATAAATAAACTGTCATGGCCCCTTTGGTTCATTTATAGATCAGCTCTGATGGCTTTCCAGGTAGAAGAGCAGACTTCAGTAGATACATTTGAGACCAGTGACCAAGTAGTTAAAGCTTTTACTCTCCAGCAGTTAAAAGAAAGCGGAGTCAGCCCACTTCCAGATATTGTATCCTTATAATTTATAGATAACTTCCTATTTATAGGTCAGATGACTAAGTTATTCTATCAGCTACAGTATTATGATAGAGAAGTTACATTAAGTATTCCAGAAAAAAAATATAAAAGTGGGTCACACAGATAAAAAGCAAAAGAGAAATTCTGATGGAACCCAGACACAGTAATCACAGGAAGTAACTATGTCTAGCACTTGGAAACAAAGAAGAGGAACACGACCATCTGGGTTCAAAGCTGTTAGCCACACAACATAGCCAACTGCTCTGGTTCTGCGGAGAGCCCAGCTGAAGCAGGTCACGGGTGTGTTCCAGGGATGCTAGAGGCCAGGCAGGATCAGCAAGGTAAAGAAGTAGCCCTTTCCCTTCTGCTACTGGTGGCTGATCTTCCTCTGTTTTTCCCTATTCACAAAACTTAACAGAAATCCTTCAGATGCAGCCATCTTGGAAATATAGCTGTAAAACTCATCTTCGGTATTATTGAGCAAAAAGTTTATGTTTGGAGCTGAAAGATAATAAATGAACAACTGGGCCTGGCCTAAAGAAGTGAGTTGATGCTAATGGAACCCAGTAGTAAGGTAGAACCACAAACTTCTGTCCCCAAGAGCCTTCTAGCAGAGCTACTTGGAGCCCATTTGTTGGTACAGGGGTGTTGGTTCTCATTTTTGTGTGCCTATGTATAATATGTCTTTGATATTTTTATTTAGCAATCATTTATTGAATTCCTACTGTGTGCCAGGCACTTTCCTAGGCCCTAGAGATATAATAGTAAGTGGAATGAAATGAAACAAGACAAGTGCTCTCATGGAGCTTATATCCAATCAGGAGAGGTAGACAGTAAACAAGAGAGCATGTAAAATGCATGACATATTACAAGGTATCACTGCTGAGAAGAAAAAATAAAGCTAGGAAGGGACTGGAGTATGCCATGTCAAGGAAGCTGCAATACTGCCCCATGGGAGGGAAACAGCAATTGAAAAAGACCCAAAGAAGGAAAGAATCAGGCTATGGGCATTTGCTGGGGGAGAAGCAGTCTGGGAAAAGTCTACAAGAATGCAAAGCCCTAGGGATAGGAGGAGACGTGTTGTGGGTGAAGAACAGCCGGGAGGCCAATGCAGTGAGCAGGACCACTCAGAGAAGATGAGTAGGTGATGCTAGCACTAATGCTGACTGTGCCATTCAACAGTTTTGTCCAGACCATTGCTTATTTGGAAGAAGTGCACTGCACTGTTTGGTTAGCATTGGAGGGCAGACCTTTGAAAATATAATGATCACATTCCTAATAAAAGATTGATCATCAGGGCCAGCAAAATAGCTCAGAGGACTAAGCTGAGCTTTGGCAAGCACAGGGACTGGGGTTCCATGTAGTCCAGGCATGGCTGCGCATGCCTGTAATCCCAGTGCAGGGAAGGCTAAAAGCAGAAGGATCACTGTAAGCCCAAGCTGCATAGTGAGGCCCTGTACCAAATACATAAATGAAAACAAAATAAAAAGAAATTAACCCTCTAACACTCAGATCCTAAGGCAGATGTTTAGGGTACACAGTTAAAGTATTCTACAGGCTGTAGCTAAATGGCAAGAGTCAGATGCTGCCGTATGCCTCTCGGATGCTATTATTGTTGATGAGAATGTACATCTGCTGATTGTCATTATATTTTAATGTGGCTTGGATACAGTAATAAGAGAAACTTTGCTCTTGACAAATCTAATTCTTTTTTTTTTAATATTATGGCCATCTCAGCCTGCCCTGGGGACTGGGCTGGTGCAGCATGTGGTGCAGGGGCTCAAACCACAGTCCCTGTGGTTGCCTAAGCTTTCCTAAGCAGGCACTTTAGACCATTGAACCATCTCGCCAGCCCAAATCTTCTAATTCTATCAAGCCCAGGGTTTCTCCTCACGTACACAGCTGTCGTCTAGGAATGTTACAGATAATATTGGACATAGGAGAGGGAGGATGTGTTGCTCATTAGCCCTTACGAAATGATTGTATTGCACTTGTAGATCTTTTGTCAATGCAACAATCTCACATTATCTTGTTAGGATCGATCACTTGTGATTATGTAAATATCATAATTTACATAATCATAAAGTGATATAGTAAATATCACTTAGACATCATTTTATTGTAGTTAAATTCCTAATCTCAGAACCAGTTTTAGGTGTGCCAAAGAACAGATTTTCTTTATTCACCCTTATATTCTGATTGCTTAGCACATCCTTGGAACAGAACAGTAAAGCATACAATACCACACCTGCAAACCTTCCTAAATTCTAAGTCTTGAGCTAAGCTACACACTGCCTCTCTTTTACTAATTGCAAAACCTTCCAGGCTTGATAATGATGTTATTTGCATTTTAAACTTTAAAAGTTTATCTTAATCCATTTATGCTGCTATAACAGGATGCCACAGACTGCATAACTTATAAATAACAGAAGTTCATATTCTTACCATTGCGGAAGTCAAGAAGCCCAAAATCAAGGTGCCAGCATTCAGTTCCTAGTGAGGGCTCTAGTGCTGTGTCCTCGTGACAGAAGAGCACAAGGGTAGAATGACCACTGGCTCCTAAAATTCAAGTCCTTCTCACAGGCCAGACACGCTCATTCCATCTTGTAGCCCCAAGGTCCTAACTGATTCCAAAATCAAAAGCCTAAGCTTTCAGATGAGATTTAAGATTTATCCTGAGGCATAAAGATTTCTGTCCAGCTGCAAACCCATGAAAGCAAGAAACTGATGTGCTTCTAAAACACAGTGGTGTGACATGAGTAGAATAGGCATCCTATTTCAAAGGGAAAAATGATAAGAATAAAAGAATAAGTTTGATGTCCAAACTCCAACAGGGCTAGCAACAGTCCATCTCAAGCCTTGGGGGAAATGTGTTACTCCATGCTGCATCTTTCTGATACACTGGACAGGAGTTGTGTCTCGAAGAATCTGTGGAACCTTGACCCTAGCTTTTCCTAGACACAGCACATATGTAGCTCTCCTAGGTTGGAGTCTTGTACTACCCTAGCCTGGCAGTGCATGCTGCCCCTCTGCAGTTCTGGGGTCTCATCAGTAGCCATGTCCATGTGGCTCCAATAAACGTCGCACTACTAGGTGCTTTCTGTAGTGGCCCTACCCCTGTAGTTCTCTGTGGGTCCTGTGGGTCTCTGAGGCATTCTTTGAAATCTGTATGGATATGCCTACTCATATCCTGCACTTCATGCCTATAAGCCACTACATGGGTAATTCCAAGTCTTACGGTTTGTACCTTCCAGCAGGGCCACTTAAGCCACAGCTAGCCCTGCTTGAGCCATACGTGGGGCATCTGGGAAGAACTTCACCCAAATGAGGTCCTGTGGGTAACCAAAGCCCCCCTTTTAATTTAGTTCTATGTCTGTGAAAGGAGGGTTAATAACAGTACTTTCCAAAATGCATGCAAAGTCTTTCTTCCATTGCCTGTTTTCCTCCACTTCTGAGGATTGAACCTAGGCCCTGGCTCTGCCACTTAGTTCTGTTAGCAACCTTTGTTTCTATTCTTTTTTTTTTTTTTTTTTTTTTTTTTTTTTTTTTTTTTTTTTTTTTTTTTTTTTTTTTTTTTTTACTTTTAGATTTGTGGAGTTGTGTTGTGAAGTTACCCAGGCTGTCTTGAAACTTGGGTCCCCTTAGCTTCGTCTCCTGAGTAGAGGGGATTGCATATGTGTGTCAGAATGTCTGTCTCCACTGTCTTGACGAATAGTTCCATAGTTTGCATAAGTCTCCCTTAGTTTGTGTGTCAGAAGTTTAATCATCAGTGTAGCAGTGCTGGAGACTGCCCCAGAAGGAGGTGTTCAGGTGATGAATGCTATACCCTCATGAGTGAATTAATGTCGTTATTGCAGAAGCGAGACTGTTGCCAAGGTGAATATGCCTCCTCTTGCCCTCTTTCATGTGTGTTCTTGACATGTGATGCCCTGTGTCACATCATATTATGATGCAGCGTGAGGCCGTTGTGAGATACAGTCCACTGGCTCTTAGACTTCCCAGCCTTCAAACCTGAGGCAAATTCTGTTGCTTATAAATTACCTCCTCTCTGCTATTCTATTACAGCAGCATTAAATTAGGACAAATAACATCTTGCTTCCTTCTGTAATTCTCTCTTTTTCCTTGGGCACACCTTGGTACCCTCTCCTGATAAGCTTTTCATGTTTACAGCCCATCCAAACTGAAATGGAAGCCACTGAAAACTTTGCTTAGAGATTTTGTCCCCCAAATTGAGTTCATCGCCCTTAAATTCTGCTTTCCACAAAGAACAAAGTTCTTCTTCATAAAAGATATACCTGTCCTCCATTTTCCTAAAAAAGTTCCTTATTTCTGTATAAAATCTATACAGAAACTTTACTGTTCAGATTCTTTGTATTTCTACCACAATTTTGATTATGATCTCTTAGAATATCTTTTTAAAAGACTGATCTATAGTCTTTCATTTTTTTCTTTCCTTTTCTCTGTCTGTCTCTGTCCCTGTCTCTCTGTCTCTCTCACTTTCCCTTTCTAATGCCTCCACTAGAATCAGAAGACCAGTTTGTGGCAGGATAGGCTTCTCAAAAAGCACACACTTCAAAATTGTTCCAGCTGCTACATACTGTGCAGTTCCAAAAATGATTTCACACTTTATCTATAGCAACACACTGCTTCTCGGGTACCGGTTCCTGTCTCAGTCCTTTTGTGATGCCATAACAAAATACCTGAAGCTGCATAATTGCTAATGCACAGAAATTTGTTTCTCTTAGTTCTGGAGGTTGGGATGTCCAGGATGAAGGTAGTGTCAGGCTCAGGGTCTGGCGAGGGCCTGCCACTGCTCCGATGACGGCCTCCCTTTGCAGCAGCCCCCTCACATGGTGGAAAATAGGGAGACAACATGAACTAAGGTAGTTCACCCAGGCCTTTTACATGGTACACTCATTCATGAGGATAAAGGTCTCAGGAGTTAATAACTTCCCCAAAAGGCGACAAATCTCCAAGCCGCTGTAACGAGGATTAAGTCTCAATATGAATTTTGGAGGGTATAATCATCATTGAAACCACTGCAAAGGTTTAAGAATTTCTCTGATTTCAGAATCACCAGCTATTCAAGCTCTTACAGTATTTTTTTTAATCAATAGAGAATGGGGGTGGCCTGCACATATTGGATATCAGATCATCCAGCTACAGAATCTTGGAAGTCTTTCAATCAATTTCATCGTCTGCCTTACTGATTTTTCTTCACTCACCCCTATATCGAGGCTGGTACAGTCAGTTCTGAAATGACATCCACTTTATTTCTTCATACCCATGAAAGATACAAACACTGACGTGCAGTGCTAACTGATTACCATATGGAATGCAGGAACCCTATAGCTAGATATTTCTTTTGCCCGTTTTTAACAATTTTATGCATTTATGAGCTGTAAAGAGCACATTCTTTTTCAAATGTATTTCATTAGCTAATTATCTACCAAAACAGCTTATCTTTGTGAAGTGAAAATATTATAAATCAGATTCAAAAACAGAAAATTGAAAGTTTATTATGAATGGTCATAAAAGTATTCAACATGTACTGTAAGCATGCAGTCTAAGTGAGAAGATGTCATAAACTACTGCCTACTTGGATCTTGTGTTTTTAGAATAACCTCTATTTAGAAGTGATTTTGATCCTAAAGCAAGGATTTAAGATGCCATAGCAGGGATGGCAAGATAGTTCAGTGGACTAAATGCCTGCCTTGGCAAACTCAGGGGCCAGGGTTCAATCCCCAGGACCACATGCCACATTAGCCCTACCCCCAGATGTTCTGAGCTGGCCAACAAGACTGGGCATGGTCAGTAATGCCAGTAATCCCAGAACTGGGGAGGCTGAAGACAAGAGGATCACTATGAGTCTGACCTGCATAGTGAGACCATGTACAAAACAAAAAAAAAGATGCCATAGCAGTTTGATGAAAGTTTATTATAAAGTCAAACTGTTTTAAATGTTCCTATTCTACTATATATGACTGATGAAAGCAATATTTTCATGTGGTTCAATGTAATTGATGTGCTAGCCAGACAAGCGAAGAATAATGCTACTAACCTTTTTAAAAGATTTAAATGAAAGAAGCTTTGAATCCCAGAGTTTCTGCATGAGCTGAAGGATAACATATGATTGCTGCTTTCCTTGGCTAGCATGGTGGTTTGAACTGATAAGTCAAGTGAACGACATGTCCCAGGCCGCAACAGGAAAACCACATAAGCAGCCAAAGGCCTTCATCTGTTGCTACAGCAGTGCCCTGTCAGGGAACAAATAGACAAGGAAGAAGCAACACGAGCATGTCCTCTAAGAGCATGACAGAATAGGTTGTAACTTGGCAGGGAACTATGAACTTGGTAAAGGTCAAAACCTGGACTTGGCATGCGCAGCTCCCAGAACCCGCTTATCTAGATGTTTCCAAACTGCCTTCCAATGTGCCCTGCTTATCAAATGGCAAGGCAAAAAGCAGAGAACATTTGTTGTTCTGCGTGCTCCAACCTAACCATGCTGCTCTGGGACTAGGTAACTAACAGAGAAAAGCCAAGTCACAGAGATACTGAATGAGCTCAGCACAAGCCAAGGGAGTATGCCCCAGAGGGGTGCACCGGGCCTTACCCAGAAGGCACCATCAGCCTTCAGGGCCAGAGCATCGGCTGATGGATCTCAGGAGACCACCCTGAGGCCAGGGGAGCCTGCTTGTGCTCAAGTCGATGGGGTAACAAGCTCTGGGCCGAGGAAATGTGCCCTGCAAGGTCTGAGGAGGGCAAGCACAGCCAGGTCATGAGGAAGACAGTGTGTGTGCAGCAGGTGCCCACCGGATGCCAGCCAATGCCCGGGGAATTGGCTGCAATTATTTTACCATTTCAGATGCGCGTGTGCTGCCCTGAAGCAAAGCTAGACAGATAGAATTCAAATGAGACGGTGTGTGGTCAGTTAGGTATGTAGTTAATTACCTCTTTACAAAATAAAGCACCACCTCTAGACATTCCAGGTTGCTGTGTCTGCCTTGCTGCGTGCCAGTTTGTGCATATGTGTGTGTACACATACATGTTGGTCTGTCTCTTTTGTATAGGCCCGGGTAAACAGCTACATCAGCACATAAGCATAGAACTGTATCTATAACCATGTATGTCTTAATGTATACTAACTTGTGGAATTGTTTTATGCACTTTTTGTTTGTTTTTATGTATTTAGTGCAGGGCCTACAGAATATCACTACACAGATCAGACTTACAGTGATCCTCCTGTTTTTATCCTCCCAAGCGCTAGGATTACAGGTGCTTGCCACCACATCTAGTCTCATCTCTGTCTCAGTGAGCCCTGGGGATGGGGTCAGCCTATGTCCTGTGTCGAACCCTGGTTCCCGTGTCTGCCTAATCAAGTGCTTTAGTTCACTGAGCTATCTGGCTGTCCTGTGTTTTATGTTGATTTTAGACTTATACTGTAGTCCTAAATAGTAATATATATCTCTTCAGTAGCATTTACCAAACAGTATATGCTTTAGAACTATTTGGTGTATGAGAGAAATGCTGGCATTTAGTGAAAAAATTTAGATTTCCAGCTCTTATATCAGTAATTCTATTTTCTGTAGCACAGGGCTATATTTCCTGTGTGAAGGTTGATATGTCCTGGGGGCTTGTAGGTGAGCACAATTGTTTAAGCACCTGCTTGGGTAAACCCAGTCAGGTGCAGAGGACCAAGGTTTGATCCCCAGCTCTATCTGCTATTTCAGACCCACCCTTGAGGCAGCATGAGCCAGTCAAAAGAAAATCCTTCTCAATTTAGGGCAAGCCAAATATCTCAGTGGAATAAAGCACCTGTAAGCAGGTTGAGGGACCAGGGGTTGTATCTCCAGGCCAGCCATGCTGGCCCTGCCCCCCAGGGTGCCCTGAGATGGCAATTGAGACTGAGCCTGGTGGCTCACACCTGCAATCCCAGCTCTTGGAAGACTGTAAATAAGCAGATCACTAGGAATCTGATCCAGTAGTGAGATCTGAATATCCTGTAAACCCTTCTCTAAAATAAATAAAAAAGAAAAAGAAAGAAAGAAAGAATATATCCAAAAGCTGATTCCCCCCCCCCACTTGCTGTATTTCTGCTAAGAAACATGAATATCTTATATATTAGCAAGACTTCTTTAATCTGTTCAACAAACCTGTTAAAATAAAATCAACAGAATAATAAAAGAAAATGTAAAAAAAAAAGAAAAGAAAAGAAAATGTAGTAATTTTATTTGCTAAGGCAGAAAATTTTAAAGGAAAATATAAAACAATGACTAGATAAATGCTGAAAGAATAAAGTCATAAGAATATCTTTGGAAAGAGCATGTCCTATCAGATAATCCCCTCCCGCAGATTGTGAAACATTATCTAAAGAACCTGTGGCTGGAAAGTAGGACTTAGCACAATGCTGGGGGTATTGTACAGGCAGCTGGCAGTGTGTGCGTAGGAAAAGTGAGGCTTTGGGAAGAGATGCTAAGTTCTTTGTCACTGGTGGGCTGACTGGGATTGAGGAAGAAGAATCACATTTATTATGCTTGTGAGGTGAAATATTTTATCAACAAAACTTTACCCGTTCTTTCAGGTAGGTGTGGAACTGTGCTTAGTGATGAGAATTATTGTAAAAAAAATCAAAATAAAACAATCCAAAGAATAAGGTTTTGTCTTAAAATTATAAATGCATTTATTTATATTATATATTACCTATTTTAGTATAATATATTATACATTATATATTACACATTTGATATACATATAGTATATAGATGCCATCTATACTATATATATTATAATGTAAAGTCTTGCTGAGTAGAGCAACAAGTAGGCATGGAAAGATCATTGTCATTAAGAGATGAGAGCCAAGAGTGTGTGAGGAGGAAGAACTAAGTCCTCATGAAAGGAGCAGGAGTCACAGGGTGGCTGCTTGTGACAGCCAGGGAAGCAGTTGAAGAGACCACAGACAAATGACCTGGGACAAGGAACGAGGGAGGGAAAACAGGGGGAGACCTAGTGGGTTAGGCTGGCAGATCCTGAGAGAGAATGGCACCTTTTCTATAGGAAGTGGACACATCCTAGGAAAAGAGGGTTAGCTGTCTCCGTGGTGCTTAAATCATTCTGTGGGAGACCGAAAAGCATCTATATTTTCTGGTGAAAAGCTCACCAGGATGAAGCCAGAAACTGAGCAAAACTGTTGCAGTGGTGATACAGAAGAAGGGATGGAGCAAGAGAGCCTGCAGGCAGGAGCAGTTGGAGAAGAGGTTTCTCAGGAAGAATCAACAGAGCCAATGAGGTGAAAGCTGTGGAAAAGAAAGGATCTCAAAAGTGACTTCAGGCCTTGAAGTTGGGTCTTTGAAAATAAAATTGCCCAGGTTCTACCAAGACTCAGGGGACCCCAGATGTGGTGATCTTGTCTTATGATTGGTCTCCAAAAGGAAAGGGGCCGGGAAATGGGCCTCAGACTGCAGCCAAGGTGACTGGCCCTGTGCCAGCCTCCTCAGCAGTCATCAGCACACATAACTATTGACTTAACACACAATGAGCTAGACTGAAATGTGCTGTGAGTGAGAACTACACACCAAATTTCAAAAATTTAGTATGTATCTCAGTTACTTTTTACTCTTGTTGCTGAAACAAATATCCAAAATGAAGTAAGGAGAGATTCATTTAGCTCAGTCAGTGGAGGTTTCAGTCCATACTCTGCTGGGTTCCAAGGCAGAGAGCAACTTTTCATGGCGGTGGCAAGGAGCAAGAGAGCAAAGGCGTGGCAGCAGCTCAGGCAGCTAGCTAGCCTCTCTCCTCTCCTTACATTGCAATGCAGAGTATCTGTCCCAGGACATGCACACCCGTAATCCCAGCGTTTGGTCAATAATCAATCACAAATCCCAGAAGCCACCCCATGACTTCATGAGATTTTGGGGAAGACTACTAGACACAAACTATAACTATGAAAAAGCACTGTGAAAGAGATCACTAATAACATTAAAATATTGATTACACATTGAAATGATAATGTTTTGGATGCACTGGAGTAAATAAAATATGCTGTTAGAATGTTTTATCTTAAATATTTTTCAAATACAGCTACTAGAAAATGTATTCACTGGCTGGCCAGATAGCTCAGCAGACTAAAGCACCTACTTAAGCAGAGTGCATGGACTGGGGTTCAATCCCCAGCATGCCATGCGGCCTTGCTCCTAGGGCATGCTAAGATGGCAGTTGAGACTGAGCACAGTGGTGCATGCCTATAATCCCAGTGCTTGGGAGGCTGAAAACAGGAGAATCACTGAGTCCAATTTGTGTAGAGACCTTGTACTAAATATGTAAAAAAAAAAAAAAAAATTAAAAACTTGAAGGACAGAGAAAGAAACAAAGAAAGAAAAAAGAAAATACTCACATAATATTTCTATTGCTTATTGCTGATTAAATGTTCGCATTGGTGCCCACCAACCTAGCACAGTAAACTCACATTTTCTTCACAGTCAGATGTGTTTTTCCTCCGTCTTTCTAGACTGAAAGCTTTCAAAATTTGTCGTGCATTGTACACATGCTGGCACATTTCATGAGCAGAGCATGCTGTACCGATCTATTGGCTCACTTTATCCATAACCTAGGTCCCGTGTCACCTTCCTGAACAGTCACCTCTTTCTTTCAACCAGCAGATAATGCTGCAGCTGATGACCGCACGACTTACTCACTAACTGATTACTTGAAAAACACTTTCCGAGTGAAGTCCTACTCCCTGCGTTGGATTTCAGGTAAAGGTTTTGGTTTTTTATTTTGTTTTCCGGAGAAAGCAGATTCTTATGCTAACATTCGTTCTAGTAAGGTGAGGCTGTGGTGTGATTTTATAATGCTGAGAAAATAGAGTCTTTGTTTTTAAAATACTTCCGAAAGTATTTTCTTCTGTAGAGTGATGTAAAGGGGAAAAAATAGGAAGAAATACAAGAATTTCTTTGCTATGAAAAGTGAAATGAGAACTGAGACCTTGACACTAATGATGGAGAAATGAACAAATGCTAGTGTAATATTCATCATTTTCCAAGCTAAAAATCTTCACGTATTCCTCGTGTGAACTGAAATATTAAAAATTTCATTGCCTGACTTTTAGTTTATGTAAATATGTAATATCTATTTGAGGTACTAATGTGGTCCTTTTCTCTCCTTCAGATCATGAATATCTTTACAAACAAGAAAATAAGATCTTGCTATTCAATGCTGAAAATGGAAACAGCTCCATTTTCTTGGATAACACTACCTTTGTATGTAATTAATTCATGCATGAAATTATGGGGATAATTAATTCACGCATGAAATTACGGGGATTTTTTTTTTTTTTCATTACCCTAAAAATCATGAGCCCTACCATTTCGCACTGTGTGGACTCCCTCTGCAGCATATGGCGCAGTGGATCTTTCTCTGCTTCTTGATTGTTCCCTGCCTTGGCTACTTTTTAGTCTCCTTTGATGATTTCCCCTCCTCTGCCCATATATTTAAATGTAAGTGCTCTGTGAGACCCTCCCCTTGCAGGCTTCTCTCCTGACTTTGTTTGTATGAATTTTATCAAATCCCACAGTATCAGTGCTCTTCTTTCTGGTCTTGATTCTCAAACATATATTAACACTGATCTCTCAAGATTAACACCTCAGTTGCCAGTAGCCTAGTGGCTCTGGCCATAGGCTGCCTGTCACCAATACAAACTTGATCTTCCCCATCAGCCAGTTACTACCCCTTCACTGACCTAGCAAGCTTGAAGGCATCCTTTTCTTTTTTGCCAAGTTTCCAATCTAGGCAAACAGGTCATTTGGTTCTCCTCCCAGCCACTTAAGCTGGAAACCTCAGAATCACCTTCAGTGGTGTTGTCATCCTCTCAGACCCTGTGATTCCCCTCTGCACCGCATGTATGTTGTAGCTTTCTGCTTCCACTGGATAATCCTGGCTAAAGCCTCATTTAATTTTGTAATAGTGAGCGCTACAGGTCATGTCTCTGTTTCTGTTCTGGAGACCAGACCACTGAACTGCTGCCCAAATCCAGGCTGATACAAGGATCTTTGACCTTGCTTCTCATTTCAGCCACCATATTACCTGAATGCTTTTGTAGAAACAAAACAGATACAGGACTACTGCCCCTTCCACATGCAGAAAGTAGGTCATGGCTCCATGTCCTGTGTTCAGCTGTAGCTGTTTTTCTTAACTTGGTGTCCTACTGTGTTCAGGTTCTACAGAGCCATCAGACAGCCTCCAGACATGCACGCCCTCTCCCACGCTTGGCTGGGGCTTTGCTCATGCTGCTGCTCCTCCTGCTGAAGGGCTCTCTCTCAGCTCCTAGTGCCCACACTACCAGCCATCTGTCCTTGGTTAGAATGAGTCTTCTCCCCCTGGCTTCTAACGTGGGTCACCGTGCACTCGTGTCATGGTCATTTGTGTGGGTTACTGCTAGAGTGGGTGCTTCCCAAGTCACGTGTCTGAAAGAGCGCCCTCTGCGTGTAAGGGCTCAGTGCTGATAATTAAGGTGGCCACTTTGTTTTTCTCCTGTTTGACCCCCAGGAAGCCTTTGGAAATTCTGTGAGTGATTATTCAGTATCTCCTGATGGACGCTTCATTCTCTTAGAATCCAACTACTTGAAGGTAAAAAAAAAAAAAAAAAAGGCTCTCTTTGTGACAATTTAAAAATTCTAAGAATGTTATTTTGTAATGGATTTCAAGTGTATGTATGTATGCATATATATATATGTATATATATATATATATATCATTGATATATAAGTAACATAATTACCATTTAAAACATTAATTCAGCATCAAGAGTCATGTTTACAAAAGACAAATCTAACCACTGTTTTATTTTATTTATTTATTTTGCGGAACCGAAGATTGAACTCAGGCCCTTGCAATTGCCAGACAAGCGCTTATTCTACTGCTCTATCTCCCCAGCCCCCATAAAATTAACAATTTTCTACTATTCTTTTTTCTTTTTTCTTTTTTGGTACCAGGGATTGAATTCAGGACCTTGTGCTTGCCAGGCAAGCACTTATTCCACTGAGCTATCTCCCCAGAACTCTAACCAGTGTTTTAAAGGAAAATTATTTTAATGCTAAAAATCACATAATTAATCTTGCAATAATATTATAGTATAAGATAATAACATAAGTTAATACAACTTATAATCAGAATTTATCATATGCAGTAAATATGAAATGAATTTACATGTCTGATTTTTACATCTGGTGCCATAGACTTAGAGCTGGTCATTTCCTTTGTCTTTGTTCTGTGTATAGTAATACCTTCAGTATTTGCCTTAAAAAATATTAACCGTTCTGTCCTCTGTGGACTCTGTGAGATGCCCTAAATCATCCCTCAACTTCAAAATTCTGCCACTCACACACATCATTTTTCAGTGACCTTCAGCTCCAGTGACAAGGTCCTGCAAAGATCACACAGCCTCCTCAGACTAGCACTCTCCATCAAGGGACCCTTCCACCATTAGGACAGGGACACACTTAGTCACATATCTTTCCTGGGTGGGATGGATGCCACTTGATACTAACTTTAACTGCAGCTCTCTAGCTACCATGGAGTTGACTACATTTGTGTCATAGAGGGTGTTCTAAGACACGCAGAAGTGTTTGCCAACTTGGTGAGATAGTTTATACCAAAGGCAAAACACGAAGCTGGGGATTGCTACATCTGATTTTTCTCTTTCTAGGATGAATAACATTAAGTGGCCTTATCTCACATTCCAGCACTGCTCTATCAAGCCAAACAAAGCATTCCCTACTTCACTTACCATCTCAGGATAGTGACTTTCAATCATAATATTTACCCTGGATCCCTATGTTAGGCCCCATTTCCTGGATATGAAGACTCTTTTATTTTTGCTAAACTCATCAATTATAAGCAAATCAGAATCCTCTGCCAACTTTAACGTATCTAGTCTCAATAGATTCATTTTTCAGTGCTTCTTGGTCCAGCAAATTAATATACTTACAGAATTTACAACAATTCTGAATGTCCAGGTTCAATTTCTAGATCAATAAATGGAAGTGCCTGGTGGTAAAGTTGACACTAGAAATTCTGTAATGCCATAGAATATTTTAATGGCCAGCCAGGGTTGAAAGCCACTGAATAAGAGCTGTTCTTGTTGAAGACTAATGTATGCAAATAAGGTAGAAAGGTAATCTCAACTCAGTATGCTGCTGAGTCTGGTGTGACACAAGTTGTGTGATGTGTACTACCAATGCCATTCCCAGATGCTTTAGACAGCCATCAGTAGTGGTGTGTATCTGCTGTGTCACTGGTGTTTAGCTCTTTGCATTTAGCTGCTTTTCCTGGTGTCATTCTGTGTTTGCTCTCTACCTGTGCTTCAGACAGTACCTGAACTGCTCCTTTTAAAACCCAAGTTAGATTAAGCCACAGCTCTTGCTCAGAACCTATGGTGTTTCCCTGTCATAGTCAGAAGAAAACACCAGCACTAGACCAGGCATGTGTGGGACCTGTCTCACTGGACCTCAGCCTGCCCATCTGAACCTACCTCCCTGACCTTCTACACTCTGTACTGCACTCCTCATGTTTGGGGAGTACTTTTCTTCCCCACATGCACTTAGGCTTTCTAGGGAAGGCTTGAAAAAGCACAGCTTTCCTTATCCTATCTCCAGAGAACTGTGTTAGTACATCTATGTGCAGTGCCTAGAATAGGTGGAGTCAAGAGCTCCCGTGTGAATGATTGGTGTGACCTGAGACGCTTTCAGTAGGTGCCTCTTCATCACTCTTTCTCATCCGAGGGCCACAGTGCAAGTTGCTGCTTCTCCCTGGCATTTCGTTCCCATGCTTATCTGTTTTGCCTGCTCCAGAAGGTCAGCGCCAAGCTATCTTGGTCCCTTGCCACTGTGGACCACTGACATCCAACAAATCTTTCCCTATCGCAGGACCCTACTTCAGTTTCTTTGTAGAATTTTGAGATGCTTTGTTAATTATTTCTTTTTTTTTTTTGTACTTTTAGGGAAAGGTCTACAAGGTAGTCTGGCCAGGGCCTTACTACTAGATTTGACTCATAGTAATTCATTTGTTCACAGCCTCCCAAGAGCTAGGATTATAGTCATTCACCACCATGCCCAGTCTCAATTGCCAGTATAGCAGGCCCCTGTTCCTCCTTGCAGGTACTTTAATACATTGAGCTATTTAGTCGGCCGTGCTTTGCTTATTTATTGCCTGCATTTTTTAGTGTTGGTTTCCTTGTTTTTTAATCACTGTGACAGAACCTAAGACTGGACCACATGGAAGACACCCAACAAATGCTTATTAAATGGACATATGTTTCATTACAAAGCACTAAATTATACTTCACTTTTTGGAAGTGAAGAACTATCTTTTCATTTTTTTTTTCCACTTTCAAATGTGTCCAATACAATCTGGTGGATAGCATTAAAGCCTTAACTAATCAATTCTCAAAAAGAAAAACAATCAGAAGAAAGAGAAGGCTGGCTTGGAGCTCACCATCCATTGGCTTTGAGATCCTACCTTGTATGACTTCTCTCTGAGTTGGAGCACCCAGAATAATCACTGCTAGGTTGGAACTACTGATACATGAATGAATGAATGAATGAATGAATGAATGAATGAACAAATAAATGAGCAGGTATCATAGAGTCTGATATATTCTCCTAGAATCTCTATTCATTCTTTTTTAAATTTGTTCTTTTTCTTTTTTTTATTTTTTCTTTTTATTACTAAATATTTGTGGGCCATTCCTCACAGGAACTTGGTACATGCATATGACAAGTTTTAATTCTTTTTTATTCTTCTCTCCTTCCTTTCTCCCTTCCTTTCTTGGTCACCTTCCGTTTACAAAGACCTATCTCCCTATTTCCTACTACCCATCTTTTATCTCATTCTTTACATATATTTTGAATTTCTAGTATAAGAAACCAGGCAGTATTTGAATTTGTTTGTCTAATTCCTTTCACTTCACTCTATGGTCTCAGGGTACGTCGTTTTTCTACAGATGACCCAAGTTTACTCTTCTGTTTGGCAGAGCAGTACTCTATCATGTATAAGGCTCACATTTTCTTTTTTCCATTCGTCTGTTGATGAACACTTAAGCTGCTTCCAAGATTCAGCTAATTGGAACTGTACTGCCACCAAATGGGTGTGCTCAGTCCTTAATAATTTGGAGATAAACACAGTTGGATCTCTACCACATGTCGATGCTTTGGAACCTTGCTAAGCACTGCATATACACTCTCAGGTACCTCAGATAGTTACTGTCATTATCTCCACTTTCCTGAAAAGAAAATCAGAGCTTAGGAAGAAGCTTGCATGGTATGATGCAGCGGAGGCTTGAACCTTGGTGAGAAGATTCCAAAGCTTTTGCTCTTAAACTTGCTTAACTTAGCATTTTGACTTTGCTCTGCCATCCTGCCCTCTTATGCATTCTTTGTGTGATGGCTTCTACTGTGAAACCCAGCTCAAGAAACACCCTGTCATTAGTTTTCTTCCTCTCCAAAGCCTAGTTTATGATGCCTGCCACTCCTTGCCTACCACCAAATCTGATTGTGAGTCCCTTATTGTACTTTAGTTGCTCACCTCTGCCATTCAACGAGGAGCCCTTCAAGGAGAGTAACTTGATAAATGACAATTGCCACTATTGACAAACTAAAAAGATGGGTGCGTCTGTTGCAGAAGATAGAGCAATCATTCCAAGCATTTTTTGTTTTCTTTTACACCTCATAACGGCTTCGTCATCCTGCAAGGATCTCAGCCTTTCTTAATATTTTTAGCTTATACCACACCTTTTGGCTTTACCAAATATTATGCTGGAGGTTGCCCAAAAACAAGAATGGGGCATGTTAAAATAATCCGAGATTCAGGAAAGGAATGTATGACTTATAAGAAATAGGAACTTAATAAATATGTGTTGACATGGACTGTAGGAGGCTTAGAAATAAATGGCTAGGATTAGGAATTCCAACTCCGCCTCAGCTCTGGGATGCAAATAGTGCACGGCCCCAGGCTCCCCGCTTCCTCTATCTGATCATCACAAGTTGGATTTTATTTTTGTTTTGTTCTATCTTTGACTACCTTCTTGTGGCTTGCACTAGCTTCCAAGTATGTCAAGACAACTAAGACACAATTTCCTATAAGACTGTGATATGAAATATGGATGTACAGACAAGGAATTTCTTTTTAAAATATCTTTAATTTTCACATGCATTCACATACAGACATAAGTACAGAAATATGGTCACATGCACACTTTTAAATCTTTAGCTCTCCTTCTTCCTTTTCTGCTTAGATCTACCTCCAGTCTAGAGTGTGAGCAAAATACAAAGTGTATGTTCTATTTTAAAAACAATATGATGTAGTAAAAGACATATTGCTAGTAATCTCCCTCAAAATGCCTCTTTCTTGCTTTGAACATGCTTATTGTGCCGTTCTTGCCAGTTTCTGAAGCACTTCTGGGAAATCCTCTTTAGAGAGTGTCTCTATAAGATGTGATCAAAAACACAGTGAGTGCCGTTGCCAAAGGCCATTCAATTCAAAGACAAACTCATAGAAATATTATAAGGTGGCCTCTCCCACCTTATTCATCAGATCTGGCTCCATAGGAGTTGTAGCTCTTTTCCAAAGTCTAAATGACCATGAGTGATAAACATTTTGAGTGGCTCAGTGTATTTCAGCAGCTTTAGTGCACAACTGAAGACACGACAGAAGACGTGTTTGTGTGTGTGTGTGTGTGTTACCCCGGATTGAACTCAGGACCCTGCACTTGCCAGGCAGGCGCTTATTCTACTGAGCTATCTCCCTAACTCCATGAAAGAATACTTTTAAGCCATAAATCTAATGCATGCTTAAAAACTAACAGGCTTCATCCTTTTAGATCAGCTTTAGGTTGACTGAACATAAGCAAACTTTTTTGGGCTGTTTCATCTCTCCCCTACTTTTTCTTATTAACAGTCCTCATTATGTGTGCTATGTTTATTATAGCTGATGAGCCCATCAGCGTTGGTTGACCCATTGCTACTGACTGAAGTCCATAGTGTGTATTAGGGTAGACTATTGGTTTTGCCAAATGTACATCATGGACCCACTGTTACTGTCTCATATGAAATAGTTTCGCTATGCTAACTATTGACTTTCTTTTGTTTGGGGGAAGGGAGGAATAAATAGGTAGATCACAGGGTACCTTTCACCTGACCTGTTTTTATAGCTTTCCTTTTCCAGAAAGTTGGTGGTTAATACAACATGTGACCTTTCAAATTGTTCTGTTTCACTAGGAAAAGAAAACTGTATTTGATGTTCCTCAATGTGTTTTTGTGCCTTGGTAACTCTTATATCACTGAATAATAATTTATTGTACCGATGTATCACAGTCTGTTTATCTATTTATGCAGTATTTAAGGACTTCTTGGTTGCTTCCAAGCTTGGGTTACTATAATTAAAGGTGCTACAAAAATTTGTGTGTAGGTTTACATGTGGACATAAATTTCCAACTTATTTAAAAACTAACAAGGAGTTTGCTGATTAAATTACTTGGACTTGGTTTCTTTACATAAAGGCTTTTATGGATTCCATGCATCTATTGAATATAAGACTATTCAGATATTTTTGTCTCATTTATAATATAGTTTTCAAGGAATTTTTCCATTTTTTAACTTTTTTAAATTACTGGCAGAAGTGTTCACGTTGTCTCTTGTCTTCTTTAGTGTCTACCAATTCTGTAGCGATGTTCCACTTTTCATTACTGATGTTCATTCATGTTTCCTTGCCCTTGTTTATTACACTGTTAGCAATTATACTAGTGTCCCTGTAGAACTGTTTTTCCTGTGTTGATTTTTCTCTATTGTATGCTTTGTATTTTTTTTTTTTTTTTATATTATAGCCATCTCAGCCTGCTCTGGTTTGGGGCTGGTGCAGCATGTGGTGCCAGGGATCGAACCGTGGTCCCTGCAGTTGCCTAAGCTTGCCTAAGCAGGAGCTTTAGAATGCTGAGCCATCTTACCAGCCTCTGTATGCTTTCTGTTGATCACTACTTTTAACTTTACCATTTCATTTATTCTGCTTACTTTAGATTTAATAACTCAACATTCATTTCCAGCCTCTTGAGATACTTATTTAAAAAAAAAAAAACTAATGATAAATGCATTTTAGCTATATATTACTGGGTAGCTTTCAAATAATCTGATATTTGATATTTCATTTGATATTTTCATTCATAAAAATGTTATTAAAATTATTTGTGACTTGGAGCTTGTGTCCTTGTGATTTAAGAGTGGAGAGAATAAATGGCTCCTTGTGTGCAAATTTCTTCTTTAATTATGGCAACCATTGCGCTTGAATAGCTACAGGCTATTAGGATTCCAGAATCAAATGCATAGTATTCAAAGTAAACATTTCTCCACATTACTACCAACAATAAAATCATGTATTTTTAAAAATTTTGCCAATAAGATAGGTGAAAATTTGCATTTTCCTAAACAGGAGATCTTGGCATGCTATTTCATTTTTTTTTTAATTTTTATTTTATTTTATTTTATTTCTTGCTTCAGAACCTTTATTTGTTTATTCACTTATTTTTATGGCCGGCTCAGCCCGCCCCAAGGGCAGGGCTGGCGCAGCATGTGGTGCCGGGCATCGAACCGCGGTCCCGGAAGCCACCCAAGCTTTCCCAAGCAGGAGCTTTAGACCACTGAGCCATCCCGCCGGGCCCATTGGCATGCTATTTCAAATGCTAGAAGTAACACTTACACCAAAAACTGGGTACATCAAACCTCCGTTGTCCTAGGACATCTCCAATATTGGCTTAGGTCTCCTTGAAGTGGGAGATGCCAGAGCAAAGTTATAGATGAAGGCCAGAGGCGTTTGTCTGAGGTGGTCTCCAGGATACTTTGAAATCACCAAATTCTAGTGATCTAAATAAAGGGCATTTTGAATATATGTAATATATGATGAAATTTTGTGGTAATGCATTACTTTACCTGTCATATGGCAAATGGCCAAGCTATCAATAATCACAAAAGCCTGAAATGTAACTTTTCTTTTATAGCAATGGAGGCATTCCTACACAGCTTCATATGATATTTATGACTTAAATAACAGGTCAGTGCTTTCTTTATAAAATCCATTAAAATTTTCTAGTGTAATATTTTTTCAAAAGGAAGTTTCTCTATGAGTTATTCTTTTGGTAATGGTTTCTTTTATCTTTTTCCAGGCACCTGATAACAGAAGAGAGAATTCCAAACAATACACAGTGGATCACATGGTCATCTGAAGGTCATAAATTGGTTAGTAAATCACACCCATAGTCACAAAAATGTTGTCTTAGGTCTTGCTTATGCAGACGATACTAACCCTGAAACAAAGCAGGCATGTTAGGAAGCCAATTAATTCTTTAGAAAGTTCAGGGTTACTGCCCCAGACAGTATTTCACTAGCTTAACATAGCACTACAATTTCTGAAAATTTCCAAACTTTTAGTAGGAAATTGGCTATTCATTGAGAAATTTTAAGTTGTGCTTGTCTGATGCATTTACATATATTTTGAGACACACCTTGCTTTCTACTCGTTTAGAGATCTTCTGAGTCCCTATAAATATGTCTTCATGTGCTGTGGTACTAGTAGAATCTCAGGGGCCCAGAAGAATTTCAGTACAAAGATGGAATGTTTAGCTGCACTCCAGCTTCTCCTTCCAAGAATGCAGCTGCACTCCCTCGCTTCTCCCTCTTAAAGAGCCACACAAGCATAGATCATCCTGCAGAAGTGGTTGGCTATCTAGGTTTTGCATACGCTTCAGCATCCACATAGTGGGAGTCATAAGCTTCTTATGCTTAATGCATTGAGAAAATTATTGAAATTATTTGCGTCTTGGAGCTTGTGTACTTGTGATTTAAGAGTGGAGAGAATAAATGACTCTTTGTGTGCAAATTTTCTCTTTAATTATGGTATCCATTGCACTTGAATTGCTACAGGCTTTTAGGATTCCAGAATCAAATGCATTATAACATAATTAATACTGATGTTTTTTTTATCTTTTAGGCATATGTTTGGAAGAATGATATTTATGTTAAAATTGACCCATATTCAGCAAGTCACAGGATCACATGGACTGGGGAGGAAAATGTGATATTTAATGGAATAACTGACTGGGTTTATGAAGGTAGAGATTCTACAGCATTTTCCAACCTCAAAATGTGTAAACTGAAAGACTCAAACATTTCTTCAAAAATGAAGAAATTCAAGGAGACTCTTTTTTTTATTTTAATATCACCAAATCTCTTTTGAACCTAAAACACCAGGCATTTCACACATTAAGAATTTCCTGAGCAGTGAGAGCTGCTTCTGCCCTTGATGTCTCAACAACACTCCCTTTGTCTCTGATTCACTGCCACAAAGGGGCTTTCTGTACAGGTAGCTTTTCTGGCTTTTCCAGGGCACAAAAGCCTCCAAATGAACATCAGATGTTTCTCAAACTAGATCTAGTTAACCCAGAAGTTTTTAAGGAAAGCCAAATACTCCCATGACATTAAAAATGTTGATAAACTGGGTGTGGTGGCTCACGCCTGTAATCCCAGGACCTGGGAGGCTGATGCAGGAGGATTGTGGGAGTTTGAAACCAGCCTGAGCCTACGAAAATGAGCACAAAGCCAGCCTGAACTGCATAGTGAGACCCTGTCTCAAAAAGACAAAAAAAAAAAAAAAAAAAAGATGATAAAATATAGTATGGAGCTTGGAAAGTAGAGGAGAAGAAAATGCCTGCTTTCTATAGACTTGAGTTCAATTGAACTTAGACAAATGCTGATTTCTAGGTTTTTTTTGTTTGTTTGTTTGTTTGTTTTGGTTTTTTTGTTTTTCCAGGACTGGGGTTCAAACTCATGACCTTGCACTTGCCAGGCAGGCACTTTTGCCACGAAGCTATTTCCCCAGCCTCTCTGATTTCTAGTTTTTAAAGAAAGAAACAATAATTACAAAACTCAGGGAATAAATGAGCAGCTTCATATTTGTTAGAAAGATTCATCCTTATTTCATCCTGTTTTTTTTTTCAACTTTTTTATTGTTTAAATTTAACAATGGTAGCCGGGCATGGTGCCGCACGCCTGTAATCCCAGCACTCGGGAGGCTGAGGCAGGAGGATCGGTGCAAGTTCGAGGCCATCCTGAGCTACAAAAGTGAGCTCAAGGCCAGCCTGAACTGCATAGCGAGACCCTGTTTCAAAAAGACAAAAAAAAAAATAAATAAAATAAATAAATAAATAAATAAATAAATAAATTTAACAATGGTTATATTACATATTTTCATCATCAGATCAGTTTAGATTAATACATATAGGTATATAAGATTGATCAAACAATTAAACATTAACCTTTCTAAATCCACATTACTTTTTTTTTCTTTTCCCCCTTCTTTTCTTTGAAAGTTGACATATTGCATATTGTCCTCACAATCATTCTACAGAGTGCAGTG
>PVJA010025791.1:0-30302 GCA_004027025.1 Myocastor coypus
GGGGCCCAGCGGGATGGCTCAGTGGTCTAAAGCGCCTGCTTAGGAAAGCTTGGGCAGCTTCAGGGACCGCGGTTCGATCCCCGGCACCACATGCTGCGCCAGCCCTGCCCTTGGGGTGGGCTGAGCCGGCCATAAAAATAAGTGAATAAACAAACAGAGGTTCTGAAACAAGAAAAAAATAAATAAAATTAAAAAAAAAAAAAGGATAATAAAAGAAAATGAATGTTTAATCAAGATATCAGATCTGCATCTTGAAGTCTGAACAACCATGATGAAGACAACATTATGCAATATATTAATTATTGTAAAAATTAAAAATAATATAAAAATAAAAACATAAAGAAAATGAAAGAGAACAAAAATTTAAGTTCTCTTGAAAGTGTATGGTAATATTCAATCATATGTCCCAACTTGCATAACTATACCTGTTAATCTGCACAAGACTTTATGATAAAAATAGATGATATGTCAGTCACTGTTAATTAGCTATTCTTGTTTGGAAATTTGTAACATATGTATTGTTATGTTACCCTATTTCTGTCTTTGCTTTTGTCTTTCTTGCTCTTGCTTTTACTCTCGAAATAAAAGAAAATTATAATAACAATTGAAATAGTTGGAAGATGGTGCTTCTTCATTTGTGTTTAGGACTGGTAATTTTTCTCTCATTTATTAATGTAATTATTGTTATAATTACTGTTGTTATCATTGTTACTGTTATTAGCTCTTTGCCAAGTGGTTCTTCGCTTTGAACGCAGGGCCTGATACATGGTAGGTTAGTGCTCTATAACTGAGTTATGGTCTCAGTCCCAAATGGTTAATTTCTAATTTTTATAACTTACGTTGTATTGATAGTAGTTTTGTTAATTAACAAGCTATATTCAAACTGTTTTTGTACAATTAAATTTTTTAAAATTTTTTTTATTTTTTAGAATTTTTTTTTCCTTGTTTCAGAACTTTTGTTTATTTATTTATTTTTATGGCTGGCTCAGCCTGCCCTGAGGGCAGGGCTGGCGTAGCATGTGGTGCTGGGGATCAAACCGCGGCCCCTGTAGCTGCCTAAGCTTTCCTAAGCAGGCGCTTTAGACCACTGAGCTATCCTGCCGGCCCCTGTACAATTAAATTTGAGAGAATTAGACTGGAATTTGACCAGTTGTTGGGGTAACTCTGAGTGTAATATGACCCATATTCTCAGCCATCCTCTAAGCCATAAAGACTAGGGCACACAGTCTTCAATTAAAGAATAAGTAAAACCTGCAAGAGTGAAAAAGAAACAGTTGCCGCAAATCTTTCATTACAATGACTCAAATTTTCCAGTAATGGGAAGTCATTGAGGCACCAATGTCTAATCAGGCTGTGGTAGTGTCTTTGATACATTAGGATTCTTAAAATGGAGTTTTAATACAGACCGGGAATAGTACAGTAATGGAACAGTGGCCAAGATTCTACTTTCAGAGTAGGCACAAGAGAAACCATCATCACACTTAGTAAATGAAAAAGAAGGAAGGGAGAATGTGTGAACTGTGCTCTCGGAAAAGAATTTATTTTTTCTCTAAGATCATTCTGGTTTTTTTGTTTTTTTTGTTTGTTTGTTTGTTTGTTTGTTTGTTTTTTGTCTTTTTGAGACAGGGTCTTGCTACGCAGTTGAGGCTGACCTTGAGCTCACTTTTGTAGCCCAGGCTGATCTCAAACTCGCACCAATCCTCCTGCCTCAGCCTCCCGAGTGCTGGGATTACAGGCGTGAGCCACCACGCCCGGCTTCATTCTGTTTTAAGAATAAGCTATAAGCAAGTCTAGGAAAAACAGCAACAGCATATGCAAAAATATGTATTTATTTATTTTTACAGTTTCAAAATACATTAGTAGTATATCCCTAATAATTAATACAATGTATGTTGTTGTCCTTACAGTAGTTATTCAGAGTACAGGATGCAGATGCAATAATATTTTTAAATCTAACAAATTTTTGTGGTCTCATGACCTTGCAGGAAAAGGTTATATAAAATTGTAGTAGGGTTAAATTCTTGCAAGCTGTTGGATGGACAACAGAAAACAAAATAAATTAAGAGATAATTAAGACATTAATACTATATCTAACAAATTTGAGATGGTGCCAGAAAAAAAAAAAAAAACAGAAGTACAAGTCTGTGAAATGTCTGTATCATTTGGAAAGTTATTGCCAAAAGAGCAAAACTTTAGACATGTTTACAAAGCCATTTCTTTGAGCCAGCACTAGTCTAAGCACAATAGAGGTGCCTCTAGTCTTGTACGCGGTAGCTGAAGCTGGCTATAGGGCTCTGTGAAGCATACAGACATTAATGCATGGTAAAGTAGGGCAGATTACAAAAGAGGCAAAAACAGAAAATGGATTTTGTCACAGTAAGGTCAGGAAAAATTAATTTCAAAAGTTAAGACAGTTACAGTGTTCTTAAAATACATAGGCCTTACCTATAACTAGTTTTATGTTGTTGTTATTGTTGTAAAATATCGGCACTATTATTGCACCTTTTCATCTCTAATTTATCATTTTTATGTCTAAAAGATATATTTTTAGAAAGAAGAGGTATCTGACAATTGGGAAAAAGTTATATTACTAATCTTTTTAAAACATAAGAAGCATACTAACTCATAAATCATAAAAGTCTTGAAGGACAAAACAGTGCTTAATGTCCACGTCCATTAAAAATAGATTCTGGAAAATATTTATTTATCTATTTATTTATTTATTTATTTATTTATTATGGCTGGCTTAGCCTGCCCTGGGGTTGGGGTTGGCACAGCATGTCATGCAGGGGAGGGAACTGCATTCCCTTGGTTGCCTAAGCTTTCCTAAGAAGGTGCTTTAGACTGCTGAGCCATCTTGCTGGCCCAGGATTTATTTTTAATATCCTCTCAGTCTAATTATTTTTATATAACTGTTTTTAAAAATATTTATACAAAAGTAATGAGTTATTTTCACTCCTGCAAATGTATTTTTAATTACTTTAAAACTAGATCAGTTATTGACAGAGTGCTATGGAAAATGGTTTCTGATCATAGGATGATTGTACTAAATAATTCCAAACACAATCATAATATATTTTAAGGTTACAGGACATTTTACTGTTCAAATTCACGATCTGTTTTGAACTGTATATTAAGCACTTTATTAGACAGTTCTGGACTATTCTAGAAGACGGAATTTGGGCCCACCAGAGTTCTGAGTGACTAAAACCTAGAAAGCACAGTCTTACAGCTCCCATAATCTCTTCCCTACTGGGTGACTCCATTGTCTTTAATTAAGATCACTCATTTTTCTGAAAATGTAAATTTACTCCTAAAAACTCATTTGCTCATCTCTGTTTTAATTTTTCTTAAAAAGTTCTTATTGATGGGGTATCTTTTTTAATGCTAGAAAAAATGTTCTATTTTTCTATCTGTAAAAATTGAATATCTTCATGAAAATTTGTGTGATATTGTCTCACATCTCACTATACTCTTTATAAACACAATCTTTATATATATTGAAAACTCACGAGAGGGGCCTGGCAGGATGGCTCAGTGGTCTAAAGCGTCTGCTTAGGAAAGCTTAGGCGGCTGCAGGGACCGCGGTTCGATCCCTGGCATCACATGCTGTGCCAGCCCTGCTCTCAGGGCAGGCTGAGCCGGCCATAAAAATAAATAAACAAACAAAAGTTCTGAAACAAGAAAAAATAAATAAATAAATAAAATAAAACATGACATGCATGATTATTTACTAAAAAGAAACTTCCATTGTAAGCAGGATCATATTAAATACTTAATTTGCTTCAATGGTATGTTCTCAAGCATCCTAGACACAATTTTCCATTCAAATAAACAATTGTATTTTAGTTATTATTATGTTTTACAAGTATACTTTGTGGCATTTCCTCCACAAACAGTTTTTGTACTTAAAAAATAGACTTAACATTATATATGTTGAGAAATTCATTTAAATTTCTAAGAATTTATATATTGGTAGATACTGCCTTTAAAATCATTTTAATTCCAGAATATAAAAAATAAAAGAAACATAAAAACCCATTTTAATAATCCAAACTGCCCAGTACCAGAGAGCCCTAGTATAAATGGTTGATTTAAGAAGAGCACTTCACTTAGTGATAACACAGTTAAAATTCAATAAACATGTAGTTCCAGACTAGTGTAATGCCACATGGTGGAAATAAATAGGAATAACATACACTCAGAGGAAAAACCAGGGATATAGCTCAGTGGTATAAGCACCTGCCTGGCAAGTACAAAGTCCTAAGTTCCATTCCCAGTACCAAAAGAATACTAAAAAAGGAAAAACGAGCGACAAATGGACAAAAATTTCTCTAAAATAAGCTTTCCGCACAACAGATAACCAAAAGTATCCTAAGTAAAATCATAATGAAGTGATTGTCAGTATGACAGCCAGCTGTTCTATCAATTTGAATAGGAGTCACCTGGCTGATTAGTTTAGCACAGTCCTAAGTATGTCAGACTTACTGAAGATGAAAGACCCACCTGGGTGTAGGAGGCACTAACAAATAAATTTGTAGCCTGGATGGGATGAAAAAAAAAAAAAAAAAAAAAGGAGGTCTGGCTTCTCCTTCAGAGGAGCTCCTCTTTGCCCTCTCCCTTAGGTGTCATCTCCAGGCTTCTGCTCAGACTTTTCAGCCCTCTAGTACAGATCTTTCAAAGTCCAGTAAGGACTGCTGTGGGATTTCTCAGAAAGCTCCAGCCCTTTGCCTTATGACTGCCTCCTCTGAATCACCAGCATACCAAGTGGCCTCTTGTATTCTTCCACACCTGATTATGAAGGCAGGCACTGAATGTCTTTTATTTTATTTTACTTTTTTTTTTTTTTTTTTTTTTTTTTTAGCAGTGCCAGGTTTATTGGCACTGCCTCTAGAAGAAGTTGCTTGGTCTCTCGGTGGTGAAGCGAGGCTTGTGCTGGCGACGCAGGACGTCGTGGGGCAGCTGGAACTTAATCTTAGACTCATGGAACTGCCTGAGAGTGGACCGGCAGCACGTGCTGGTTGCTATCTCTTCCACCTTCATGATCTGGATGACGGCGCCTGCTGTGGTCAGGTCCCAGTACTCGAGGTACATGTTGTGGGCGTCACTGTGGCAGTCACAGGGCAGCCAGATGCCAAAGTTCTTCACTCGCAGTGGAGACTTCTCAAACACCTGCCCATTGTAGATGAACTCCCCTGATGATTTCTTCATCTTCCACAGCTGGGACATGAGGTACCAGAAACGGGACTTGGTGACAACATGGCTGGGTACGAAAATCCACATTAGGTGGAGATGTGGCGTGCAGCACTTTGGGGTACACCACCTTGTGTTCCGAGTGTACCCAAGGCCTTCATGGTGCTCCCTTCTCACTTGCTGCCACCCACAAAAAGTGAAGGTCTATTTTATACATTCCGAAATTCTACGCAGTAGTCAGTTAAAGCAAAAGTATAACTTTTCAGGAAATGTGAGAATACAATGTAGAAAGAATGATAAATAAACCAGAAGAACATAAGAAAGAAGTAGAATGCAACTAAAAAATCACAGAAATTGAGGATAAACTAGCAAAATAATGCAGGAGAAATACTGCAAGAAATATGGACGATAACCTTGATAATAGACAAAATATAATGAAATTGAGGAAGTAAAGCTACTATGCACAGCAGTGATAAGCAGTGATAAGCTGTTTAACACAAGAAATCTACAGTTATCAACCTAGAAAACAAAAAATAGAAAGTGACAAGAAAAGAAGCAAAATGCAACACCCAAATCCCAGACTACCCAGGACAAGTGCAGAACACCAAAAGGTAAAGTAAAACAGAAGCTAGCCAGTGGAACTCTTTGAAATGATAGCTGCAGAAATAAGAAAACAAATGAAAGAAGCCATGGGAAAAATGTCACTAAGGGTGATCTAATGAAAGACATTAGGACAAACACAGATAAACAAAAAAAACAGCACTCAGGAAAATGATGGAAAACATAAATGCCTAGCACACGCACAAAAAGGGAATGAATAAAACAGATCAAAATAGAAATCCAAAACAAATTAAAACTCCACTGAAAGTATACATAGGTTGAAGGCAAGCAAGGTTAAAATATTGAATATAGGAGACAGAAATGCAACTAGTGACCAGGAAAAGAAAGATACCTTAAAATAGCAAGAGACTGTAAAAAATCAGTCCAGCAGCTCCTGGATAAAGCAAAGAAAAACAGCACCAGACTGATTGAAGTCTGCATAACAGCCATTAGAAACTTCCTCACAGAAATAATAGTAGAAAACTTTGTAAACATGGATAAAGAATTTAAATACAAATAAATGAAGCATATAGAACTTCAATAGCCATGACCATAATAACTGTGCACTAAGGTGTACAGTAATCAAGATTCCAGAAATTCAATACAAGAACAAAATATTAAATGCAGACAGAGAAAAGAAACACTTATACAGGAGAGTCCATTAGAATCACAGAGGACCTTTCAACACAAACTTCAAATCAAGGAGTTTGGAGTTGGCTATTTGAAGTCCTAAAGGAAATCTTTAACCCAGATTGATATACCCTACTGTTATGGTTTGTGTATAGATGTCCCTCGAAAGCCTTGTGTAGTCATGGGGTGGTCTCTGGAATTCTTGATGATTATTGTGGGTGTGGGAGCTGCACCTGCCCTGGGGTAGGTAATTTGCATTTCAGTGTAAAGGAGAAGAGCAGTCAGCTGCTTGAGCTGCTGCTGCTCCTCCCTCTGTTCTCTGCTCTTTGCCCACTTCCATGAAAGGTTGTTTTCTAACATGTGTTACACTGCCTTGGCGCCAGATGAATATAGATTAAACCTTCAGTAACTGTGAGCTAGATAAACCTTTTCTTCCTTCATTTTGGGTGTCAGGTGTTTTTCCCAGCAATGAGGGAAGAGTACCTAAACAGAATTTTATACCAGAGGCGGGGCTGTTGCTGTGACTAAACCTGACCATGTGGGTTATAAGCCTTTGGGAATGGCTTATAGGAAAAAATAAGAAAGGTTTGGTGATACTGCCTACTTGTGAAGAGCTCAAACAGCTTTGGCTCTTCAGTAGGAGAGATTCTGGTCAGAGCTTAGGAGACCAGCAGGCTAATAGAAAGCTGGCCTGTAAAGACCAGGCTAGGAAGGTTTCTGCTGGAAAGGACTACATTGGTTGTTGGACTCTGGGTCATTTGTGTTTTGACTTGACAGAAAGGTTGTCTGCATTTTGCACATGTCCAGAGACTTCACCTGAGAGTGAGTTTAAGTATGGTAGACTGATGAATTTTTCAAAAGTTACCTCAAAGCAGCCAAATATTGGTGTGGTGGCATGGTTGTTATTGGGGGCTTTTAGCCAGATTTATATTGCAAATCAAGAGCAAGGAGCCCAGCAGGAGGATTTAAAATGTGAGCTTGGCCAGAAAGGAAATACCAGTAAAGCCATGGACTGCAAGGATAGAGCTGAGAGGATCTCCATTGCTGAGAAGGAACCAGAAAATGGAAAAGATGGCCTGAGGGCATCACAGGAAGCGGCAGGTTTTCACCCTTTGCAGCCTTGGAACTATAAGGGTCAGAGGCTTTATCTTGAAGGGAAAGCTACTAAGCTCCTTGTGCCAGAATGGTGACAGTGGCCACACCAAGTTCCAGAACAGTGCTGGCATAGAGAATTTATTTCTTGGAATCAGGGTCAGAGTGTTAAGGAATTCATGCACTCAACCCCTATAGCCAAGAAAGAAGAAAGCCTGGCTACTTCTCTAGCTGGCAGCAGACTTTGGAGTCATCCATGTGTCAGTGGTTTTAGGCACATTGAGAATGCAGGAGTTCTGAGGTTAAGAAGGCTCCCACACAGACTTTAGAAGCCTGGGAGGCCAGGCAGCATACCCCTGAAGGGGCAGTGTGTAAAGATGTGAGAAGCCTATTAAGTGTAAACCCCAAAAGTGGGAAAAGCTAGGAACATGGATGCAAAGAGGGAGCAAAGCCTGCATGAGAGAGAAACCATGAGAGCTACAAGTACCAAAAGTGCCATAGGGACAGAGCCAAATGCAGCTCACAATTTGCCACAGATTGCTTCTGATGTTACATAAGAACATACAGGATTTAATGTTTACCCTGCTGGATTTTGGACTTGTACTTGGTATTCTGCTGTGTGTATCTTTCAGAATGGTTATGTGTATCTTGTGCCTTTGAATGTTGGATATGTTTAGCTTTGCATTTGTATAGGGACTCACAGCTAAGAGTTTATCTTGAATCTTGGAAGAGACTTGGGACTTGGTCTTTTCAGCAGCACTGAAACTCTTAGGACTTCAGCAACTCTTAGAGATGGACTAAAATCTCTTTCTGCATAAAGGCATATACGTGAGTCTTTATGGGCTGTCCAGAGGTGGAATGTTATGGTTTGTGTATGGGTATCCCTCAAAACCTCATGCAGTTATGGGGCAGCTTCTGGAATTTGTGATTGATTATTGTCACTGTGGGTGATGCACCTGCTCTGGGACAGGTAATTTGCATTTCAAAGTAAGAAAGGAAACAGAAGTTAGCTGCTTGAGTTGCTGCTCCTCCTCCCTTTGCTCTCTGCTCTTTGCCCATGGCAATGAAAGTTTGTTTGCTCTTGTGTGCTACTCTGCCTTGGAGCCAGCTGAATATGGTCTAAAACCTTCAGCAACTGTGAGCTAAGTAAACTTTTCCTTCCTTCATTTTAGGTGTTGAGTGTTTGTCCCAGTAATTAGAGAAAAGTAATTAAGAAACCCAGAAAAAAAACTATATTTCAAAATGAATAAGATTTTACCATGATGAACAATTGAAAAATCTATGACCACCAAACTAGCTCTATATAACACTCTGAAGGATTATTATAAAGAGACAATGACGATCACAAACACATAACACCAACAGAAAGAAGCTTTAGGACTAGGAAGATAGCTCTGTAGCACAAGCACCTATAAGCTCAAGGTCATGATTTTGACCCTTCATACCAAAAAAAAAAGTGAGAAAAAACAAAGAAAGAAAGAAAGAGAGAGAGAAAGAAGAGGAAGAAAGAAAAAAGAGGAAGAAGATAGAGAAGAAAAGAGAGAAAGAAAGAAAAAGAAAACAGGGAAGGAAGACAGTTAAACAAAGGAGAAAAACAGGAACAAACAACAGAAAAACAACATAAGAAAGGTAAGCCAGTACATATCAGTTATAACCATCAATGTAAATGGTCTCAACTCTACAATCAAAAAGAAATAGACTAGAAGAATGGATCAAGAAGTGAGATCTGGTAGTATTCTGTATACAAGAAACATATAACCCAGAAAGAAACTCATAGATGAAAAGTCAAAGAGGACAGAAAACAATTGTCTGTTGATATATGTAATATAACAACCATCATTAATTTTTTTATTCTTGTTTTGAAACTCTGTATCATGTTACATGATTTTGTTTTTGTTCCTGTTACTTGTTTTCACTCTTCAAAATTAAATTTAAGTTTTAAAAATTCCATTTTTAAAAAATAGTCTGTTCCAGGGGAACATAGAAAAAAAAACAAACAACAACAACAAAAAAAACAGATAGCTATTGTGTTTGTAGACAATGCAACCAAAATCTAGCCAAAAAGAAAATGATAAGCCAATTTCCTTAAAAAGCACACATGCAAAAATATTCATTGAGATACTGGCAGATAGAACAGCAAATCATCAAGAAGATCACATGCAATACTCAAGTAAGTTTATACTAGGGATTCAGGGATGATTCAACATACAGAAATCCATAAATTTAATACACCACATTGACAGAAACAATGATAGAAATCACATGATCATCTTAATAGATACAGAAAAAAGTGTTTGAAAATGTCTAATACCTACTCATGATAAAACCTACAAAAAATAGGAATAGATGGTGTCACTTCAATCCTATCAAAGCCATATATGGCAAACCAACTGCTAAATATTCAAAACTGAAAGCTTTCATTCTAAAATTAGAAACAAAACAGAGATAACCATTATTACCATTCTTTTTGTTTTAAATGTATTTGGTATAGGGTCTCACTGTGTAGCTCAGACTCACAATGATTCTCGTGTTTCAGCCTCCGCTGTACTGGGATTATAGATGTGTGCCACCATGCCTGGTCTTGGTGGCTTGCTTGGTATGCCTGGGGCAGGGCTAGCCCAGCATGCAATATGGGGGATCAAACCTGAGTCCTTGCATTTATCTTAGGTAGGCACTTAGACTGCTAAGCTATCCCCACAGCCCACCCATCTAATGGAAATGTTATCCACAACAACTAAACAAGAAAAAGAAATAAAAGGAATAAAGATAGTAAAAGAAGTTAAATTGTCATTATTTGAAGACATGATATTCTACATGGAAGGTCCCAAAAATTCAACTGAAAGACATGTAGCTTTTTTTTTCTCAAGACATGTAACTTTAGCATCCATATCCAGTAGTACAGTGGAATACAAAATCAGCACTGAAAACTCAATAGCATTCCTGTACACAAGCAACAAATGCAGAGAAAAATTAGGGAAAGCATACCCTTTATATTATCATATTAAAATAAAATAATAGGAATCATTTTAACAAAGAATGTAAAAGATCTATATGGTGAAAATTACAGCACCCTAAAAAAGGGAGAACAAAGTATATCAGGAAGTAAAAACGTATCCCTTACCCATGGATAGGAAGAGCCAGTGTAGCAAAAATAACCCTACTCCTAAATAGCTATACGGATTTCATGCAATCCCAATGAAAGTAGCATTATGACACCTCACAGATCTAGAGAAAACATTCCTAAAATGCATTTGGACCCAGAAAAGACATAGAATCGCAAAACCAATCCTGGACAACAAAAGCAAGTTAGGGACTTCACAATCCTTGACTAGAGCTTATACTACAATGCCACGGTGATAAACAGCATCATAGAGGGCAGGGAGATAGCTCAGTAGAATAAGTGCTTGCCTGGCAAGCACAAGGTCCTGAGTTTAGTCCCCAGTACCACAAAACAGACAAACAAAGAAACAGATCAAAGAGAAAAAGCACCATGGTATGGGCACAAATAAGGCTTGAGGATCAGTGAAACAGATGCAAAGATGCAGACACAACCCCAAGAACACTCAAAGCTATCTTTGTCGAAGTTCTTTGATAAAGGAGCCAAACAGGTTCACTAGAAGTTAGTCTCCTTAATAAATAGTATTGGCTTTCCAAATGCTCAAGGCTAAAACTAAATAATGTTTATCACTATATTCTAACCTAAAATCAAAATGGATTAAGATGTACATATTAAAGCAGAAACACTAAATTTACTGGAAGATAAAATAGAAATCTCAAGACATAAGTATAGCCAAAGATTTCATGGATAGAACCCAGACTTGAAGAGAAATGCTATGAAGAATCAACAAATGAGATCTCATTTTATTAAAAAAAAAAGTTTGCACAATGAAAGAAATACTCAACAGTGAAAAGAAAATGCAGAGCGGAAAAAATTTAGAGCTAGTTGTTCAGATAAAGGATTTATACTTAGAACATATAAAGAATTGAAAATAATCGCATCTCCCAAAAACATTTAAAAATACACAAAAATGGCCATCTGAGATGAATACACACTTCTCACAGGGAGATATACAAATGGCAAATAAATACATAAAAATTGTTCAACATCATTTATCATTTGAGAGATGCAAATTAAAACAACACTGAAATCACTGAAAGAGTGGCTATCATTAAGCAATTAATTGATGATAAATATTGACAGACCTGTGGGGGGAAAAACCCTCTCCCTTTTTGTTGGGAATATACACTGACTGGTACAACAACTATGGAAATCAGTATGCAGATTCCTTTAAAAAAACTAAGATTAAAGGTTCTATTTGACCGAACTATTCCACATTTGGCTAAAACCATCATACCACAGAGATATATGTGCACCCAGCACAATTTGTGATAGCTAGATCTTGGGAAAAAAAATGCCCATTATCTGAGAAATAGACAAAAAACAAAACAAAACAAAATAAAACAAAACAGTGACTTTTTTTATAGCATTGTACTCAACCATAAAGAAGGATAAACTTGAGGTTTATATAGGTAAATGAATGCAACTTGAGACTGTAAGTGAAATAAATGAGACCCATGTGTGTAAACACAGTATTATCTCACTACAATGGGAAATTGAAAGAGTTAAATAAAATCCCAAATGCACAATTCATACGGTAAACTGGGAAGAAACAGCTCAAAAGAAAATGCAAACTATGATGAGGGAAAGGGGGAAGGAAGAAGAAAAAAAGAAAAACTACACAAAAAATACTTAAGATGGTTATACAACTAATTTCCCTTAGTTCACTGAAAAGAAATGTTTGTGCCAGTAGTGTTTATACCAGATTTCATGTTTATATCTTGTACTTTGAATACTACCAAGACAACAGTACAAAATATATTAACTATTATAGCTCTCCTACTAGTCTGTTTTGAAACTGTTTTGTTATTTTTATTTTTTCTATTTAAAATAAAAGGAACTATACAATGATTACTTGAAAGACAAATATATACATAAGTGATTTTTAAAATAAGAATCAGGGGATCTGCTGGTTAGCTCAGTGGTTTACGCGCCTGCTGAGGCAAATGGAGTCAGATGCAGGGGACCAGGGTTCGATCGCCAGGTCCACAATCCTTATCCAATGCACCCTGAAGGCAGCCTGAGCCAGAAAAAAAAAAAAGTCTTCTCAATTTTGGGGCTTGCCAGGGAGCTCAGCCAATTAAAGCACACGATTCAGCAGAGTCACTCAGGCACCAAGGACAGCAGTTTGATCCTCACCTCCACATGGAGCATGAGACTTACCTTAAGGGAGCCTGAGCCAGCCAAAAACTAAAAATGAGAGTCAAAGCAGTGAAATACATTAAATATTTAAAAAACACAGTGGAAAAAAGCTTTCATGTTAAAAATAATAGCAATGGATAAATATAGGAATACAAAGGACACATGTCCTGGCAAGGTGCGGAGAATGGATATAGAGTAATCAATACAAAGAATAATAAATTTCTTAGCTCTAAAACATAATAACAGGTTATTCAAATATATAAGAATAACTAAGACAACCTTTAAAAGATAAAACGGGTGAGGGGCCTGCTGCTTAGCTCAGGGCAAACGTCAATCAGGCGCAGGTACCTGGGGACTGGGATTCGATCCCCAATTCCACATGCCTTACTTGGCTCACCCTTAAGGCAGCCTGAGCTAGTCAAAAAATAAATAAATAAAATCCTCAAAAGAAAAAAATAATAAAGTAGATTTCAAAACTTAAAGAACTTTGTTAATTGTAAGTAAAAATTTTAAAAAAATATTTAATTAATAGGCAGAGATAAAATATGTGCAATGTAAAACACTGGGAAAGCAATTGCATTCAACTACAACAAATCATAAAGAACATAAGCTGGTTGTGGTAGTGCACATGTATAATTTTAGCATTCTGGGAGTCTAGGGCAGAAGGACGACAAGCTTCAACCCAGCCTGGACAATTTAGTTACCTAGCAAGAATTTGTCTCAGAATAAAGGATAAAAAGAAAGGCTGAGGCTATAGTTCAGTTCAAAGGCCTTGAGTTTAAGTTTCAGTCATGAAAGAAAAAAAGAGATGTACAAATGACCAGAAAGGCCATGAATCCAAGGCAAAGTGCTTAACTTCATTATTCATCCAGCAAAATGAAAATTAAAACTACACTGAGATACCACTTTATGCCAACAAGAATGACATAAATAATAAAAAAGAAGTAGTGAATAAAATGATCAACAACACTAAATGTTGCCAAGGATATGGAGGAAATAGAGCTCTTATACAAGAGGAAGCTAAGTAATGTAATTACTTAAAAAAAAAAAAAACTAGCCAGCAAGATAGCTCAGTGGAATAAGAACTTGCCTGGCAAGCACAGGGTCCTGAGTTCAAACTCAGTACCACAAACAAAACAATACAAACAAACAAAAAACTAGATATTTCCTCAAAGCATCTACTATAATTTGATTTTTTTTAAAAAATTATTCATTTAATATAAAAATAGCAATAAAACAGTTTCAAAACAGATTAGTAGGACAATTACAACAGTTAATATATTTCATATTGTTGTCTTCATAGTAGTTATTCAGAGGACAAGATGCAGACAGGATATCTTGTCTAAACAATGTTAGTAAAAACTTTCTTCTCAATGAACTAAGAGAAGGTAGTAGCTTATAACAATGAAACCACACACCAAAATTCTAACTCAAGAAAAAGACAGCACATGTTTTTTCAAAATGTAAAACCCCAGGGAATGTAGTGTCTATGAATCCTCTTGAAGAAATTATTCCAGTAAATTTCACCTACCCAAGGGAAAATAAAGTGAGACATACCTGCTAAAGACTGACAGTAGATAGTAATGGTCTATAACATTAGGAATAAAGGAACAAACTGCAGAGATTGCAATTACAGAATAAATTGTGAAGTTCATAAAACCTGATGGAATTCCTTTACCTGCTTGGTCTTCTTCACATAAAAGTAGAAATGTGTCTCTTCTATACAAAATCTTTGAGAATATAGCTGTATATCAAAGATAAAGAAGCACTGTGATAACTAAATATTGATATGTAAAGAGTCCATGTTCTTTTTGGATTATCAAGAAAGATAAGAGATCTGCAGAACTCAGGTGAGTATTTTATGATCTTCAAGGCAAAAATTGTAGACTTGCTAGTGTTTCATGTGTGCACTTATTCAGAACTGATTCCAGTGCATGGCGGACAGGAGCGTGAGCCAGCAGCCTGTACATGAATTTTCTAGAGCATTTAATAAGACACTAAAAACACTCTCCTATTGATTGTCTCTGGGAGTTCAAAGAAAGAAGTTCTAAATTACTAGTATAAGGACTCTACTAAAATTGAATAGATCACTTAGCATGGATGAATAGCAATAGACCTGTAATCAATCATCAATATATTTATGTTTGAATGATGTTAGTCATTAGTTACTATTGTTCATAATAACATAGACATTGCCAGGATAAACATTTACTGATTCTAGGCAAATGAAATTGTCTTGAGTTTTAAAATAAATTCACTTGATTCTCACGTTTTGACTTTTCAACTAGTACAGATTGGATTCTAATTAAATATATATTTATAATAATAGCATTCATCATTTTATATAGGTCATGCATTAGTCTAACTGCTTTATACATATTATTTCATATTTTTATGAAGCAGGCACTATTACTGAGTATATTTTAGCATTGAGGAAAATGAGGTACAATACACTTAGAATAGTATTACAAAGTAATAAATAATAGCCTTCAAAATAGAAAACCTGGGGCCCGGCAGGATGGCTCAGTGGTCTAAAGTGCCTGCTTGGGAAAGCTTAGGTGGCTTCAGGGACCATGGTTCGATCCCGGGCACCACATGCTACACCAGCCCTGCCCTCAGGGCAGACTGAGCCGGCCATAAAAATGAGTGAATAAACAAAGGTTGTGAAACAAGAAAAAAATAAATAAATAAAATGAAACATTCTTTAAAAAAAATAGAAAACCTAATACATGTTCTAGACTTATCAGTACTATTTTGAAGAAGTTACGCTGAGATTTCAATAATTTTAATCATAGTTTTGATGATATTACTAATGCTCATGGTATCAAAAAATAATAGTTATATCTACTTTATAATATTATTTTAAGCTTAAACATATAATATACATAGAAGTCCTTTAGTTATTGAACCAACTCATCAATAATATTAAGTGGTTAAAAACTCCACTTGTCATATCACTTATAATTAGCAACATTACAAATGTTTTTTGGGGGGGGCCTGGCGGGATGGCTCAGTGGTCTAAAGCGCCTGCTTGGAAAAGCTTGGGCGGCTTCAGGGACCGCGGTTTGATCCCCGGCACCACATGCTGTGCCGGCCCTACCCTCGGGGCGGGCTGAGCCGGCCATAAAAATGATTGAATAAACAAATAAAGATTCTGAAACAAGAAAAAAATAAATAAATAAAATTTTAAAAAATTCTAAAAAAAAAGTAACAAATGTTTTTTAAAAAAACTTTCAACATTGCAGGGTTATATTGTTTTTCAGCAGAAATAAAATCATTCATTCTACACGTCATTTCTTTCTATAGGATGTATTTATTTGAAATCCTGATCCCTGAATGTTCAAGGGAAGAATAATTCACATTGGCTCCTCAAAGGATCTTGATCTAAAAAATGTTAAAGACTATCAGAGTGGAATGAATCATGTATGCTCTTATTATTAGTTTTTAAATCATAGAAACTATGAATTTTAAAACCTATGTGCTAGAAAATTCATGTAAATGTTATTTCCAATATTTTTAGATTACTTGAACTCTATCTCTTTCCTAAAATAACTACATCAATATAAGAACAACGCAGAGAAAAGTGAACCCAACTAGTTAATTAGAAACTTTCACTCATGGCTACACTGAGTACAAAGTATTTCGATAGTTAGGATATGGCTTTTCAACTATTCTGCATTTTCATACTTCATGAGTTTTCTCTTTTGGTTTTCTTGATAATTTTTTTCTCTTGTGTTATAGCACACCCTTTTTCAAAGTATTTTTTTTTCATAAAACAAAGTCATATTTCAGAAAAAAGGCTTTATTATTGCATCTTTAAATCCTTTGCCTACACGTGCTATTCTTTCTAAAATTGGCATTAGAGGAGGAAAAATACTTTTCTAGTGGGAAACAATTACAGACTACTTTTAGATTTCTAAAAGTATCACTAAAGTAGGGTGGGCCTCATAAGAGCCAGGGAAAATTCCACATTTGCCTATGAAGCTGACAGACCCTTAAAAATAACAAGCATTAGGGTTGGGTGGTCTAAGTACCTGCATGGCAAGAGCAAGGATCTAAGTTGGATTCATGATACCACAAGTTGTGTCAGCCCAGAACCTGGATCTCACTGTACTGGCCACCAAACTGGGTATGGTGGTGAATGCTTGTACTCCCAGTGCCGGGTAGGCTGAGAAAGAACAGAGTTTCACTAGGAATCTAATCTGTAGCTCCATATCAAGACCCTATACCAAAGCAATAAATAAATCAATCAATCAATCAAAATAACAAGCATTAACAAGATGGGACTTACTGCATGTGGTGGAGTACACCTTAGAAGGCTGAGGTAGGAGGATCGCTATGAGCTTGAGCCCAGTCTGAACTACATAGCAAAATCTTGTCTCTGACAAAATTAAAAAAGAAAAAAAGAAAGAAAGATAGAAAAAAGGAAGGAAGGAAGGAAGGAAGGAAGAAAGAAAGAAAGAAAGAAAGAAAGAAAGAAATAAAAAAGGAAGGAAGGAAGGAAGGAAGGAAGAAAGAAAGAAAGAAAGAAAGAAAGAAAGAAAGAAAGAAAGAAAGAAAAAAGGAAGGAAGGAAGGAAGGAAGAAAGAAAGAAAGAAAGAAAGAAAATAGGGATACTTAACTCATTTCTGAATAACTAAGCCTACTTCTCTAATTTTATGCAAGGTTCATTCCATTATATTTCTAGATTATATAGCTTTTGTCTATACTTTTCTTTCTCTCCTCTGTGTATTGCATGTGGGCATCAAATTTGCTCACAAACATCCTTTAAATGGCTAACTGCCAGACCTAATTTTCAAGCCCTTGCATTCTTTCCCCAATTTCATGCTTTGAGTTTGGAAGTGCAATGCAATTGTTTTAGTTTGTTCATTTGTTTTCTTTGGCTTGGTGTAGCTTAAGCAACAGTAAGTGTATAGTATAAAGGAGAAAGAGAGTTAGAAGGCGTGCTATGAGGGGAGGAGGGGTGATAACGTGGTGGAGATTTAGAGCGCTGTCACATGAGTCATACTCAATATTTTCCTCTCTACTTTTTATTATTCATGTGCACTTTAAATCATTTTAAAGTGATCTTAAGATAAGATTTTAATTTTTATCTGTAAGAAATATATTGTTAATTCTTCCTTCAGTATTTTATGATTAAAAGAAAACAATATTAGGGCCAGGTGTGGAGGCACACGCCTGTAATCCCAGCACTTGGGAGGCTGAGGGAGGAGGATCAATGTGAGTTCAAGACCAGCCTGGGCTACAAAAGTGAGCTCAAGGCCAGCCTGAAGTGCATAGTGAGATCCTGTCTCAAAAAGACCAAAAAAAAAAAAAAAAAAAAAAAAAAAAAAAAAAAAAAAAAAAAAAAAAAAAAAAAAGATATAAAAGAAAACAATATTAAAATGTTTATCAAGGTAAAATTATCTCCACTTAGGGAAATTTTAAGACCTTTTCATTCCACATGGTACATAGTGATTACTTTTTCATCCTATAAAAGTTCCCAATCTTATCAGAGTTAGTCTTGTCTAAGTACTTACTTATCAAAGTTTCAATATATTGATTGTATCAGAACCTCTGTTAACCAACCTGAGTTCCTGATAAACACGTGAACCAGCCCAGATGAGATCAGTGGAACTACCAGGTCTCAGCTGCTTGTGAATCCCAGAAGCCCACTGAATGTAAAAGAAACAAATTACTGAAATAGCTGAATGGGTGGGTGGATGGACAGGACAGACAAATGGGAGGGAGGAAAAGAGGGTGATATAAGTGTTATGGTTGTTTGTTATGCAAACTTGCGGTGGCAATAGATACCTGATACCTGTGTGCATAGATGCAATATATATATTGCATGCTTCTGAAGTTAGGTATAGCATGTACTTATATATGGATAAAGATTTTGATAAACATAAAAAAATAATATTACACAAATAGAAATAGGCAATTCTTTCTAAAGTCAGTTTTTATCTAGAAACTTTTTGCCTAAAATTAGTTTTCTTAATATTCAAATATCCACTTATTTGAAATAATTATCTATTCTTTATTTTTACATTTTTGAGAATTTTTTGTATTAATTATTTAGTTCAGAAGACTTTTAATTTTTATCTGTAAGTAGTATTAAATCGTCAACATTTTGATCATGAAAACAACTTGGAAATTACAAAAGGAACAGTTATATGAGTGGTGCCATGTGTGTTAATGACAGAAAATACTAAAATGTAGAACAACAAAGAGGACAAATGGATCTTTAACTCCATAAAGCTAACAGAATTATTTTGGATGCACTGCTACACACACTCACAGAAAATATATGTTTATTCACTCATTTTTATGGCCGGCTCAGCCCGCTCCAAGGGCAGGGCTGGTGCAGCATGTGGTGCCGGGGATCGAACTGCGGTCCCTGAAGCCGTCCAAGCTTTCCCAAGCAGGCGCTTTAGACCATTGAGCCATCCCGCCGGGCCCCACTCACAGAAAATATAACATTGATCCTTGGAGAATATATGTTACCCATACAAGGAAGCCATCCATAAATTAATCCTTGTTTGATCAAGTACACTTTATTTTAGATACTGTTATGGTGTGTGTATAGGTGTCCCCCCAAAGCCTCATGTAGTCATGGGGCAATTTCTGGAATTTGTAATTGATTATTGAGGGAATGGGTACTGCACCTCCCCTAGGGCAGGTGATTTGCATTTCAATGTAAGGAAGGAGAGAAACTAGCTGCTTGAACTGCTGCTACCTCTCCCTGCGCTCTTGCTCTTAGCTGCTGCCATGAAAGGTTGCTCTCTGCCATGTGCCCCTTTGCTTTGGAGCCAGCTGAATACGGACTGAAACCTCCAGTAACTGTAAGCTAAAAAAACAAACAAACAAAAAAAACTTTCCTTCCCTCATTTTGAGTGTTGAATGTTTGTCCCAGCAATGAACCAACAGTAACTAAGACAGATACTTAAGAATGCCAACCAATGCCCATATTCTGCATCCTCAGTCTTTCTTCTCTTGCCATCTTTCATGCTAGGAGATTTGTTCCACAAAGAACAGGTCCCTTATAAACTGTAAGGTGCTGTACAAGTGCAGTATTTTCAATTTATTTTGAAATTGTTCTGAAATTTTGTACTTTTGACATTTAGACTAAAAGTATATTAAGTTTTGCTTACTCATAAGGGATGGTGCTTTGTTGAAAATAACTACAAAAACATCAATAGCAGTCAAAATGCAATTCAGTTAGGCTCATTTAGATGGTGTTATGAACTAAATATTCTCAACATCCAATTTAAAATATGCATGAAAATGTTGTAAATGACAAGAAGTTCAAGATGCCAAAGAGTTTATAGAAGATGTGGAGGAGGGGAGGGGCTGCTACAAGTTGCAGTGCCAAAAACTGAACCACAACAGAACACTAACCAATGAAGGCTACTTGAGCCCGCACCGATAAAGAATGCTAAAGCACTATTACAATAAATAAGACACTACTGTCTGCTTGTGATGATTTCTCCGCAGAATTCCTGATCTAAATGCTGAAATGTAATTGAATAGTAGTTCCTCTGAAGTACACAGTGCCATCAAGTGGACATTGGTTTGAAAACACTCCTCAATGGCCATCCTGTCTTGCCTGAGTGGCTCTCCAGTTCACACAGCAAGCTTGCTTTCTAGACAGCAAGGCTGGCAAGCCCATGCTCCACTTAGAGACCAGCCAGCTGACAGCAAGCCAACACCAAATAGTCCTCGTCAGCAGAAAGTCTGGAACAAAATCACACATTGAGCACACAGAGCAAAGACCCAGTGTTGAGTGGCAGGTTTTATCATCTGACTTTTAAACATTAAATGTGCCTTCCGGAAAGACAACTGGTCACAGAACTTTCTAAAGAAAATGAAAGTAGAGTGATTACAGAGAAGTAGGGAACATTTTTTCCATCATGAAAGCAAGCAAAATAAAATTCTGAATGTATATTGAAAAAAATTATATCAGATTACTTCTGTCCTTAAAATCCTACAACAGAAGGATTAAAAATAATAAAACAGTCTATTCTTTTTAACTTATAAGATAAATTTCCAAGTTTGAGTATGATGAAATAGGAAGGTAATATATTAACTTAAAAGTTAGGCTGTATTCTGTCCTTGCTAAATAAATATTAATTAAAAATTTCAAAAATATCTATTCAATATGGCAATACATCATTAAACTACAATAAAACTCATGTTGTGGGCAGATTCTGCATAACTGGACTAAGCATGAGAATCTCTGAAAGTCTGAGTTAGCATAGTCACTCAGACTGGAAATATAGATATATTTCTACTTAAAATCAGTAAAACACTAAGACCTGACTTGTATTTAGTGTTGTCTCTAATTCAGAAATCCTGTACTTTCTCCTTAATTATGAATACAATAAAATACCCTCACTATTAAATAAGAGATACTGTTTAAAATTGTCATTCAAATATAGAGGAACGGAGGTACTTGAATTTGTAAATGTATGGAGTCACTTCAAAATAAGCAAGCATTCTAGTAGTTTCCTTGATAATGGGGGCTATAGGAGTGGAACAATTACACACACACACACACACACACACACGTGCACATGCACACACACACACACACACGCACATGCACATGCACACACACACACACACACACACACGGAAAACAAGTCAGATTAAGTTAGACATGCTCTGGACATGAGAACTAAGACAGTGCTGTGCCATGCCCAGCAGCTACCCCTCAAGTGTGTAAACCCAGTAAATTCTGATTCTACAGCACTGCCAGGGAAAGAGAAGGAACGAATAAGGTACATTAGTTTTACTGCTGATACTGTGAATACTATATTGTCTTAGGCTTTGACTTTTCTGTTTTATTTTCTTGCTTTGGTTTAAAATTATTTCACTATGATGGGATTAGGTGAGAGTGCTATTGTTTTTGTTGTGGCTATTGTTGATTTTTCTAAATTATTCCTGATTGGGTTAACAGGTTATGAAAGTTCAGCTTGATCATTACTATTTTGTCTTCAGGTACATTCACTTTTGAGCCAGTTTAATTTGGTTTCAAATTTGGTTTTACATTGGAATATCTGTATTGTGTCCATGTATCCTTTGTGATTTTCTTGTATTGTCCATTCTTTTACTTTCTGGGCTTTAGTCTTTTCTTAGGTATATCATTTTTTCCCAGGTGCATTGGTACATTGTTTAGCAGATGACTGAATTCTATAATTTACATTGCAGATTCCAGGGCCCAGTTACATTGCCCACCTCACTCTCTGACATCTTCAGCATTGTAACTACCACGAATTTATAGTCTTGGTTTGTCCCAACAGCAGTCTGCTTTAACCACAAGGCTGTTTCTACTGTCTTATTCACTTGGCCATGCTTCTCTGTGTGCTTCATGATTTATTAGTTATGGTGCATAAAAATTCAGGAAGGTCTGATTGATGATCCTTCCAGAGACCATTCATCCACTCTCAGGCAGACTGTGGCTTGAGAGTACACAGGACCTACCAGGACCTCTTACTCTGGGGCATCACTTGCTCCAACCTTTTTCTCAGTCCTTTTATTTGGAATTTTTGTATGATTTTCTCTTTTTGGTTACTTCCAAGTCACTTGTTTACAAATAGGCACATTCTTGGAAAGGATTTTGCTCACTTTTACCACTTGTGAGACATTTTCCTGTGCTTCGTTGATTTAAAAACTTTGGTTTACCTCACAAGTGTATAGTTTTCATGTCTCAAACCTCTTAGAATTCGTGGAAGTTTTCTAGCTTTGTTGCCCTTCAACATTTGGCCTCAGCCTCTTTCAGCAGTTTGAGAACTAATGCATTCCCTGAGGGTAACACAGCGTGCAGAAAGAGGAGCTCTCCTCAGTGACCTTTTTATCCCTGAAACTCTTGACCCAGGTCAGAGAAAACTACCCTGATTTCACATAGATCCCCCCCACCGCTCTTTCCTCTCTATGTGTATTTTCCAGTTATTCTCTGGAAATGATTCATCTAAGTATTTCCATTATAACCACAAGTTCAATTTGCAGGTTATTGTGGAAACTACTTACACAATAGATCAGAAAAAGAAAAACTAAAGAGTACACAAAAGAAAGGTTTATGATAATAACATCCTATCATCTTTCCCACAGAAAATGGCTACAATCTTTTACACTGCCCCACTGTGCCAAATCAGCCACTGGATTGATTAGTTGATCCCACCAAGTAATTGAATATTCTAAATTTGTTGAAACATAAAGCATAATCATAAAACTCTCTTGAACTCCATTCCAGTTTCTTAATGTGTTAAATAATCAATAGTCCTTTAAGGGCTTTAAAAATTCATTCAATGCCACATGTTAACAATTCCAATTCATTGTTGATCAAAGTGGTAAAGAAAAGTCAAGAGAAAAATCCTCTAAATTTTCAACATTTCGTTCTTCCAAAAAGTGATCTCAGCTTTTAGTAGCATGCTATAGTGGTATTTATTTAGTGTTTCATGAAAGTCATTTCTGTTTTCAAATAAGTGGATCTAGGAGAGCCACGTTTAAAAAAGAAGATTGCTTACACTTTCCTGTTTAATTTTGGAATTACAAAGTTTCTTCTTATACATCTGTCACATAACATAGACTGAAAACTATTTCATGAGTTTAACACTTTGACAATAGTATTCCTAATTGGCTATTCTTCTACAACTTAATTTATGAATCACCTAGTAAACCGAACGATTAACAAGACTATAAATATGAGCATGAAACTGTATGAATATGTGGAATTCCTTGTAAGTTTTATCAGGAATCTGTCATCTGCAAAGACTAACTCTTTTTTTTTTTTTTTTTTTTTTTTTTTTAAGACTAACTCTTGATGGCGGCAGTATGTTACTGAAATAGGTCATATTCTCCAAAATTTAATAGATTTTCCTATAAAATATTCAACATGTTTTTATTTAATGCCTATAGAAGTAGACAAGGCATATCAAACTAGGTATTAGTGGGAAAGATTAAGCATCTTTTTGGCTTTTTAAGTTTCCCTAAAATGTCTTTCCTTTTTCTTCTTCAGCAAATATGTAAACCAGGTATTTACTTTGCTAATAAACCAACACTCTTTACCCAGCTGCCAGTCATTCCTCTCAGAGTTTCTCCTGTTTCCTTTTGATACAAAAAAAATGTGTTTACTCTTTCTCTTATAAATATTACATAGGAAAATGTGCATATTTTTAAATGTATTAAATCTCTATCATGATTTCTGACTCAGCATTAAAAATCATAACCATTGGCCAGAGGTCATTAACTAACCTTCTACTTAGTATATTACTTAGTTTTCATCTCAGTTCTTGTTTCATTTTGTCCTGCTATCAAGTGATATTTTTAACACAATAACTACATCATAAGCAAAGAGGCTAAGTTTTAAAACCTGACCCCCTATAATACATAAAAAAAGATCATGAATAAGAGAAATCTGGAGAATCCCCAGAACCCTAAACCAGAACTCAGTTCTGGTGCACACCACCAACACAGAGCTCTTACATGTCTCCCTTCCAGTGCAGGATGTGCTGCTATACTTTGAGCCAATGGGTGAATAGAAACAATCTTCATGTCTGGGTCTCAACAGTTGTGTTGAATCCAGGAAAACATATGCAATTCCTTGACTAGGGTATTATTAATAAATTTAAGCCTGGACAGTGTTGAAATAGTAGAGTATCAAAGACTTGCAATTATGTCAAATGATCTATCACCAACTTTCTGCGAAATTGCTCAGTGATTGCCAACACATGTGCATAACAACCAGTCAACCTTGGGTGGATGACTTTTTTAAGAGAGAAAGAAAAACAAAACAATAAAAATAATACAGAATTTCAAAAAGATGATAGGAAATTAAAAATGACTACTATATTGGGACATTGTTATCTTCAAGGTAGTTGTTCAGATTGCCAGATATAGGCATAAAAAATTGATGGAGCAACATAAAAGCACTATTACTTTCCATGATCGACTAGAAATTAGTAGCAATATACACATATATTACATACACTTTATATACTTTTATATGTATATACTGCATATAATTTTATATATATTCTACATATACATATATATACACATATACATACAATATATATATATATATATATATATATATATAATCTATGACAAATTTAGCTATGAGAAATTGTGCTGCTTAAACATGAGTGAACGTATATCACTGTGGTATGTTTTCAGTGCTTTTCTTGGACAGAATTTTTTTTTATGTTTTAAAGAATACAAAATAGTGACAGAAAAAACATTACAAATGATACAAAATTACATTGAACAAATAAATAAGAATTTAACAATGGTTGCTGTATTTCATGAAGTCATCTTCAGATTAGTTGTTTAGGTCACCACCAAAAGAAGTTTATGCATCTATTGAAATTATCATGTGTTTTTTGTCTTGGCTCTGTTGAAGTGGTATATTACACTTATGCATTTACATACATTAAAACATCCCTGCATTACTATAATGAATGCCACTTGATTGTGGTGTATAATCTTCTTGAAGATTTGCTGCATTCTGTTTGATAATATTTTATTGAGGGTTTTTACATCTCTGCTCATTAGAAGATTGGTCTGTAGTTCTCTTTTTTGGTTGGGTTCTTCTCTGGTTTTCACATCAGAGTACTATTAGACCCCAGGAATGAGTTTTGGAGAATTGCTTTCCCTTCAATTTCATTGAGTTTAAGATTTGTCATTAAGATTCTTTCCATTTTTAAAATTTTATTAATTTTAATAATAAAGTAATAGCAATAGGGCAGTTTTAGAACAGGTTAGTAGGACATGTACAATAGTAAATTCATTGGATATTTTTGTCTTCATTTAATTTCTTTCTAAATTTCTTGTGCAGTTCAGCCGTGAATCCACTAGGACATGGGCTTTTCTTTGGTGATAGGTTTTCATTCATTCATTCATTCATTCATTCATTCATTCATTCATTCATTCATTCATTTATTGTATTCTGGCTGGCTCAGCCTGCCCTGGGGATGGGGCTGGTGCAGCATGTGGTGCGAGGGATAGAACCACAGTCCCTGTGGTTGCCTAAGCTTTCCTAAGCAGGTGCTTTAGACCGCTGAACGGTCTTGTTGGTCCCTGGTGATAAGTTTTCTATTACATTCAGTTTCATTGACTGATATTGCATTATTCAGAACTTTTATATTTTCTCACATTATAGAGTATCATGTCATCTGCAAATAATTTCACTTCTCTTCAAATCCATACTCTTATCGCTTTCTTGTCTAGTTTTTCTGTCTAATGTTTTCAAAAGTATATCGAATGGGAGTAGAGACAGCATACATCCATGTCTTCTTCATGTCTTTAAAGGGAAAGCCTTCTGTTTTTGCCTGTTCACTATAATGTTGGCTCTTGGTTTATCACAGATGGCTTTTATCAGGTTGAGATATAGACCATTTATTCTAATTCTCTGTAGTTTGTTTGTTTTTATAATGAAGGAGTGTTGTACTTTCTCAAAAGCTTTTTCTGCATATGTTGCGATGATCATTTTTCTTTTTTGTTTGTTTGTTTCTACTGATGTGGTATATTACATTTATGAATTTGCCTATGTTGAACCATTCCTGCATTCTGGGAATGAATTGCACTTGTGGTTGTATGTGTAATATTCTTGCTGATATTTTGAATTATTTTTGCTAGTATTTTATTGAGGATTTTTGCATCTTTATTCATTAGAGAGATTGGTCTGTAGTTCTCTTTTTTATTGGATCTTTGTCTGATTTTGGAATCAGAGTAATACTTGCCTCCAAGAACAAGTTTTGGAGAATTGATTTCCTTTCAATTTCATTGAGAGTTTGAGAAGAATTGTCATTAATTTCTCTGTAAATTGTAGAGTTCATCTGTGAATCCACTGGGACCTGGGCTTTTCCTTATTGGTATGTTTTTCATTAATTTTCCATTTTGTTCTCCATTACTGGATTACTCAGAATTTGTATACCTTCTTGACTCAGCTTTGGTATTTTATAGGTATCGAGGAAACTGTCCATTTCTTCTCTTTTCCATCTTCTAGGAGTAAAGACTAAGTATGTGATTATAGACGAACTTATGTATTTCTATAAGGTCTGTAATAATTTTGTATTTTTCTTTACTGCATCAATTGGGGCTTTCTTTTCCTTTCTAATAAACTTGGCTAGGTGTTTAACAACTTTATTTATTCCTTCAGAGAACAAACTCTTTGATTCATTTATGCTTTATATTGTTTTCATTTCTATTGCATTAATTTCTGCTCTAATCTTTCCTAATGTATGAACTTACCACTATGAATTTTCCTCTTAAGATGACTTTCATTGCATCCCACAGATTTCAGTAATTTGCATCTGTATTTTTACTTCACTGTAAATGTTTGTTTATTTCTTATTTAATTTTATCTGTGACCCTTTGGTTGTTTAGGAAGTTACTTAATTTCTATGTATTTGTGGTATTTTTGTAGTTTCTTTTTTCAGTAATTCCTAGTTGTTGTTTTTTTTTCACTATGGTCATATACTATGCATAAAATAATTTCAATTCTTTTACATTTATTTAAGAATGCTTTTTGTGCTAGTATATGGTCTGTTTTGGAGACTTACCATGTGCAGCACAGAAGAATATATATTCTGTTGTTGCTGGGTGAAACACTGTAAAGTTTTACCAAGTGGATTTCTTCTCAGGTTTGGTTTTGCTGTTAGTTCTTCACTGATTTTTTTTTTTCCCTATGTGATCTCTTTGTGACAGTGGCATATTAAAATCCTCCACTACAATTCTATTATTGCTCATTTGGTTTTTCATGTCTGTTAAATTTTGTCTTATGTAGGTAGGTCCTCCTACATTGAGTGCATATATATTTATAATTATTATCTCTTCTTCTTGCAGTTTTCCCCTAACAAGTACGCAGTGACCTTCTTTATCTCTTTGAATGAGCTTTGGTTTGAAGTTGATATTGAGCAACCAGGATAGCTACTTTTTTCTGCCTGCTTTTTTCTGATTTCATATGACATGGAATTTGCCATGCTTTGGCCTTTAGTCTGTGAATTTCCTTTGGATTTAAATATGTGCCTTGTGCACAGTATATTTTTGGATTTTGTTTTTTAATTCCATCCTGTTAGTCTTTTTTCAATTGTAAACTGAGGCCAATTACATTAATGGTTATAAATTATATGTATTGATTTATCTTTGTTATATTTTTTCCTGCTATTGGCTGCATAGTTTTTCCTTTCTTTAATTACTTTTTCTGCTTGAAAGAGAAGCTATGGTCACTTCTGTCTCTTTCTAGGATATCTCTCAGCACTCTTTGTAGGGTTAGTTTGGAGGTCATGAATTTCTTCAGTTGTTCTTTGTCATAGAAGGATCTTATTTTGCCACTGAATTTCATAGATAGTTTTGCAGGGTACATCATTCTGAGTTAGAAGCTATTTTATTTGAGGACTCAAATACTTCACTCCAATCTCTTTAGTTTGGTGGTTTGTGTGGAGGAATCTCCCATTTTTATGTGCTTTCCAGTATAGGTGATCTGCTCTCTCTAACAGCTTTTAACATTCTATTTTTTTGGCTGAATGTTTGAGATCTTGATTATAGTTTTTTTCTAGGTACAGATATATTGTGATTATGGCTATTTGGAGTTCTATATGCCTCACTTCTCCATAAGTCAGATTCTTTTCATGTTTGGAAAATTTTCTGTTAGTTCTTCTGCAAGTAGTCTTTTTATATCGTTTGTGCTATCTCCAGCTACTTCATTGTCACCAACTATTCTTATATTATTTTTCTGGTATTGTCTTGTAGTTGATGAATTGTTATTTCCTAGTTCCTTGTAAGTTTTAAGAGATTATTACTTCAGGTTTATTAGCTGTACCACTGTCTTTGTGTACTGAAAGTCTGTCTTCAGTTTCATTCAAGTGGGTTTGTCAGTTTTCAATGACGTCCTTAATTTCCTAGATATATATTTCAATCTGTTTCATGCATTCCAATTCTTTCCTGTATTGTTCATTTAGTGTTTCTGCTTTCTTTCTTTCTTTCTTTCTTTCTTTCTTTCTTTCTTTCTTTCTTTCTTTCTTTCTCCTTTTTTTTCTGGACAGCTCGGCCTGCTTGAGTGTGGGCCTGGCATAGCACGTGGTGCTAGGGATCGGATCATGGTCCCTAAGCTTGCCTAAGCAGGCACTTTAGACTACTGAACTATCTTGCCTGGCCTCATTTTGGAAATTTTGAATTTCTCTGTAATCACCCAGACTTAGCAGTGTTGGGAGAGCGGTGAGGTATATGTTGTAAGATTTCCACTATTGTGGAGAGCAGGTATGACTCACTAAGGCACTCTACTAGAGGGTTATACTGGCTGACACTCAACAAAGCTTCATTATAGGTGTTGAATGTTGGCCATATTCACCAGGACACCCTTTAGCTGCCCAGATCCCTCTGGCTGCTCAGATCCCTCCTATATTCTGAAAATGTTGGACTGGCGCCAGCAAAATCTCCATACCTGCATGCTCAAGGATATTTAACAGAGCTTAACAGAATCTTGCAGGCCACCCATAAATCTCTAAATTCTTAAATGGATGGACCAGGTGCCAGGAAATCTCCAGGCCTGCACACACTGGGCCCACAGATTGTAGGTCTCCAGAGTCCCACAAGCCGCTCAGGGTCCTCATTTCTTAAAAGGCTGGGCTGAACCAAGACAAGCTGCAGGCCTGCATGCTCAGTGCTAAGGTCAGAGCTTAACAGAGTCCTTTAAGCTTCCCAAGTCCAAGAAAAGTTCTTAAATGGCTCCAGGAAATCTCCATGCCTGTTTGCACTGGGTCCATAGATTGCGCCTCTCCTGGTTCCTGCAAGCCACTCAGAGTCCTCTAAAGTTCTTAATAGGTTGGACCAGCACCAGCACAAACTTAGCGCTTGTGCACTGGGGGCTAAGTTCAGAGCTGAACAGAGTCATGCCGATGGCCCAAAACCCTGCAAAGTTCTTTAATTTTCTAGGAAAGCTCCACAACTGGGCATACTAGACTCAGAGATAGCAGCTCTCTTGAGTCTCTCAGGCCACTCAGATTCCTCCTAAATTCTCAAAAGATTAAACCAGCACCAGCATATGCTCTACATCTGTACTCTTCAGGCTAAGGTCAGAGATCATCAAAGTCCTGTAGGCTTGGAGAGTCTGCCACAGTTCTTAAAATTGATCTGTTTCTTCTAAGAGCTTTTAATATTCTATTCTTCTGTTCAATTTCTGGGATCTCAATTATAATGTGTGTGGGTAAATATTTATTTTGATTATGACTAGCTGGAGTTCTATATGCCTCAGTTACTATATGTCTGTTTCTTTTCCTATGCTTTGGAAATTTTCTATTTACTATTTCTGCAAACAATCTTTTTATGTCATTGTTGTTAACACCAGCTGTTTTGTTGATATCTATGTCACATACTATTCTTTGTATTATCTTGCAGCTGTTGCATTTTTATTTCCTGGTTCCTTGTTATCTTTACAGATCTTTCATGTTCACTAGCTGCGATGTTATCTTTTTTTGTTTGTTTGTTTCAGTTTTTTTTTTTTTTTTTTTTTTTTTTTTTTTTTTTTTTTTTTTTTTTTTTTTTT
>PVJA010025792.1:0-30333 GCA_004027025.1 Myocastor coypus
AAAAAAAAAAAAAAAAGCAGTCCTCATGCCTCAGCCTCCAGAGCACTGGGATTATAGGCAGGCACGTGCCATTCTGCCCAACTATGGAGGTTTAAGAGTGGGGCTGCCCTTGGGTGCCCCGGCTCTGCCCTGGCACAGTACTGAGCACATGTGGATACTTAGCATTTCTTTTGTGAGCAAATGAATACATCTGTGTTCTGCACCCTCCTGTCTGCTCCCCAGCCCCATAGTCCCACCATAGTTAGAAATCTTTTTTTTTGTCTTTTTGAGACAGGGTCTCATTATGCAGTTCAGGCTGGCCTTGAGCTCACTTTTGTAGCCCAGGCTGGTCTCGAATTCGCACCAACCCTCCTGCCTCAGCCTCCTAAGTGCTGGGATTACAGGTGTGTGGCACCACGCCCGGCTCAAGAAGGTCCAGGAGTAGTTTAATGGGCAACCTTGAGCTTGGCAAGCTCTTATTCTACTGAGCTATTTCCCCAGCCCCCTAGGAAGAAATCTTGTTATCCAAGTCTTCTTACTTTTTTTTTTTTTTTTTTAATGTCACGGCCAGTTCAGCCTGCACTGGGGTGGGGCTGGCGCACCATGTAGTACAGGGGATCGAACTTCATTGGTCCCTGTGGTTGCCTCAGCTTGCCAAAGCAGGCACTTTAGACCCTGAGCTATCTTGCCATCCCTGTTTTCTTCATAGGAGATTAAAAAAAAAAAAAAAAATAGAGCAGCATTATATATTTGCCTGCTGCTGGTTCTCTCCACAAGACACGTTTGTCGAGCACTGGGCTTGGCACTTCTTAGGCTGCCTCTAGTCCTTAGTCTTGGCTTTTGTGCTTAGTATGTTCCATCTGCTGCGTGAGGTAGGGACTGCTGGAATCGGATGTGTGTTCTGCAGACACATGCACACCCGGGTACGCCTGTATGCATCCATCCCCATAGGAACTGGGGGCTGGAACCCCAGGCTCAGCGCGGGCCCTAGTGCCCAGCCAGCCTCCCTGCCCGAAGCTTTTGTTTGTTGTCTTTTTGAGTCAGGGTCTCCCTATGCAGTTGAGGTTGGGCTTGAGCTCATTTTGTAGCTCAGGCTGGTCTCAAAAAGAAATGATCCTCCAGCCACACAGAAGTTTTGGTTCTGGCTACATGGACAAAACAGGAACTGGCCTCAGAGGTGTCCATCCACAGGAGTGGACAGAGGCCCGGTGGGCGGTAGAAGTGGGCTGGAGTGCCTAGGCCCCGTGGTCTCATGCTCTTGTCCCGGCCAGGCTGCACTGGGCGCCCTGGGCAAGGCCCTGCGACCTCTGGAGGAGTGGCTGAGGCTGCACACATACCTGGCAGGGGATGCACCCTCATTGGCTGACCTGGCCGCCGTGACGGCCTTGCTGCTGCCCTTCCGCTATGTGAGTCCCTGGGCAGGGAGGAGAAGCCATGGGTCAGTGCTGCTGAGAGCTGCCAGTGACCGGGACTGTTCTTTCCTCCCAGGTCCTGGACCCCTCTGCCCGCCAGATCTGGGGCAGTGTCACTCGCTGGTTCAGTTGCTGTGTCCAGCAGCCAGAGTTCCGGGCCGTGCTGGGAGAGGTGGCTCTGTACTCAGGGACTAGGTCCTTGTGCCCGCAGCCAGGTGGGCAGTGGGATGGGAGGGCAGCCCCCAGCCTGCCAGCCCACTGTGGAGCCTGACACCACCTCCCACTCCCCCACTCTGATGATTTTCTGCTCCTTTTTAGGCCCTGAGGTCCCCACACCTCCCAAGACAGCTGCTCAGCTCAAGAAGGAAGAGAAGAAACGGGAAAAGCTGGAGAAATTCCAGCAGAAGCAGAGGCTCCAGCAGCAGCAGCAGCCCTCCAGGGAGGTGAGGCTGGTGGGGGCAGGGTGCAGTCGGTGTGACCCGGGGGGTGAGGGCCCAGGACCCTCTTGATGCAGGGTTTTTGTGCTCCCAGCAGAAGAGGCCTAAAGCAGACAAGGAGAAACGCGACCCGGGGGTCCTCACTTATGACATCCCGACCCCCCCTGGGGAGAAAAAAGGTATGGGGAGGAGGGGCCGCCCCTTGCCTCAAGCCTAGCCCACTCCTGGTCGCTGTCCCCTGGCTGAGCCCGGCCACCACTACCTGCAGATGTCAGCGGCGCCATGCCAGACTCCTACAGCCCGCGGTACGTGGAGGCCGCCTGGTATGCCTGGTGGGAGCAGCAGGGCTTCTTCAAGCCGGAGTTTGGGGTGAGTGGGCGCCGCGCCGGCTGGGGGGGCGGCAGGGCCCTGCGGGATGGTGAGCCTTAGCAGTACCCGTCCTTCTCTGCCCCAGCGCCCCAGCGTGTCAGCGCCAAACCCGAGGGGCGTCTTCATGATGTGCATCCCACCCCCCAACGTGACAGGCTCCCTGCACCTGGGCCACGCGCTCACCAACGCCATTCAGGACTCGCTGACGCGATGGTGAGCTCCAGTGCGCCTCCGGCTCCCCTGCTCGCGCTCCCGGCCTCTCCGTCCTGGTCCAGCTCTGCCCCCTGCTCTGCCCCCTGGTGGCGCCGCAGTCGCAGTTCTCTCAGGGGATCTTTTAGAGGCCTGGCTGGCCTGCTGACTTCCTCGTGCACACTACTCAGGAGCTCTGCCTCTCTCTTCCCTGTAATTTTCTTTTTTTTTTTTTTTTTTGTCTTTTTGAGACAGGGTCTCACTATGCAGCTCAGGCTGTCCTTGAGCTCAGTTTTGTAGCCCAGGCTGGTCTCGAACTCACACCGATCCTCCTGCCTCAGCCTCCCGAGTGCTGGGATTACAGGCGTGCGCCACCACGCCCGGCTTAGAGTAATTTTCTTGAGACAGGGTCTCACTTTGTAGCCCATGCCGGCCTCAAACTCCAGGGGTCCTCCTGCCTCCTGAGTGCTGGGATCACAGATGCGTCCCACGTAGCTGCTGTTTTCTTTTTTCAAAACCTCTGTGCTACAACATGTAGGTACTCAGATACCAAGGGATCATTTTTCTTAGGTGAGTCTTTTCACCTGTTAGTAGAAGTGGCTCAAATCACACAGGACATTCAACAGCCCTCCTCCCCCAGCAGTTTCTCCTGGACATCCCTTCCTGCCTGTACCCATAGGATGATGTGTGTGTGTGTGTGTGTGTGTGTGTGTGTGTGTGTGTGTGTGTGTGTTTGAGACAGGGTCTCATTATGCAGTTCAGGCTAGCCTTGAGCTCACTTTTGTAGCCCAGGCTTGCCTCAAACTTGCACTGATTCTCCTGTCTCAGCCTCCCAAGTGCTGGGATTGCAGGCGTGCACCACCACGCCCAGCTTGTGTGTGTATATTTGTATTTATTTATTTATTTGTGGGATCAGGGTTCGAACTCACGGCCTTGCACTTGCCCAGCAGGCACTTGTGCCTCGGAGCTATCCCCAGCCCCCAATTTTTTTTTTTTGTGTGTGTGTGTGTGTTTGTGTGTGTGTGTGTGTTTGAGACAGGGTCTAGCGATGCAGTTGAGGCTGGTCCTGAGCTCACTTTTGTAGCCCAGGCTGGTCTCGAACTCACACCAATCCTCCTGCCTCAGCCTCCCAGTGCTGGGATTACAGGCGTGAGCCACCACGCCCGGCTTGTTGTGTATGTATATTTTTGATTCAGGGTCTTGCTATACAGTTCAGCCTGGCCTTGAGCTCATTTTTGTAGCTCAGGCTGGTCTCAAACTCCCACCGATCCCCCTGCCTCAGCCACCAAGTGCTGAGATTACAGATTGTTATTTTTGGTCACTCCATAGTATTTTACAGTGTGGATGCACTATAGAGGAATCACTTTATTTTTTTGGTGGGACCAGGGTTCAAAGTCATGACCTTATACTTGCCCGGCAGGCACTTGTGTCATGGAGCTATCTTCCCGGCCCCGAGGAATCACTTTTTTGAAAAAAATGAATAGTCACTCCTCATTTTTCTCTGATGGAAGCCTTGTCATAGCTCGTGTCCCACGTGTGCTCTGCTAGGGCCCCTCTGTACCCTGAACGGGGGCTGTCCACTTCTCCGCCTTGCTGCTCTGGGCCTCCTGGTCTGTGTGGCCGGTCTCACGCCTTTGTCGTTTTAGCAGCTGCTGCGGAGGCCGTGGTGCATGGCCTGTCAGGGTTCCCTGGCAGCGCACTCCTGCGCTTGCCTGCTGCCCACCTTTCTGCCGACTGCCTTAGCCTCTGGTGGAGGGGGCTGAACCATATTCTATTTCTTGAGACAAGGTCTTGCTGAGCTGTGAAGTGCTCCGAGCCAGCCTGCATGCGGGACCCGCCTGTTGCAGCCTTCCCGAGTGCTGGGATTGCTGGCACTGCGGTGCGCACCACTGTGCGTGGCTTTTTTTTTTCTTTAATCATCTTATTGGAGCTGTTATAACTTGTGATGCTGACTTGCTGACTGCGTTCTGTGCACTGCGACCATCTTCTCACTGCGCCGGCTCCCTTGCTGCATTGTGCTCCTGTGATAGGACGTTCCTCCTGTGCACTGGTCACGTGTGTGCTTTGGGGCAGACTGCCACAGGACTGCAGCCCATGCCCCCAGCCTTCCTGCTAGCTTGATTTCCTTATGTGTAGATTAGGAAGTGGGAGGTTTTCTCCAACTAGTTACCAGACTGAAGCACTCGACTGGACAGTTTCTCCTCAGCCTGCTGATAAGCTGTTATGACTTGAACACTTGCTTTGCATCTCTTCACTGACACTGTGTTGTCCCCTGGACTGTTACTTTGCTCCTAGGAAGTCACTCACTGTCATGACTTTCTCTCGCCTTTCACCGTCAGGGCGAGGCTTCCTCTTTGTTCATCTTCTGCTTTCCTGCCCTTCTCAGGGTCTCCTCTCCCTGCTGGCTCTCCAGCCGGGAGGTCCCTGCCCCCCTTTCCTGTACCCGCCGACTCCCTGTCTGGCAGCCTCTGCTTCTTCTGGTGCTAGGCAGCTCCAGTCCAGCTCGCGCTCTGCTCCTGCCCACCCCTTAGGCATCGCATGCGTGGTGAGACCACCCTGTGGAACCCGGGCTGTGACCATGCAGGCATCGCCACCCAGGTGGTGGTGGAGAAGAAGCTGTGGCGGGAGCGGGGTCTGAGCCGGCATCAGCTGGGGCGTGAGGCCTTCCTGCAGGAGGTCTGGAAGTGGAAGGAGGAGTGAGTACCCAGTGCCCGCGCAGCCTCGGCACCTCCCTGCCGGTCCCTGTGCGGGAAAGACCTCCGGCCTCGGGCCTAGGGCAGGGGCCAGTCAGTCCACGAGGGACGCACAACCCCTGTGCTTCCTCACTGGGTGCCTGATGTCCCTCCAGTCCTGGCCATCTGTCCTTCCAGGAAAGGCGACCGGATTTATCACCAGCTAAAGAAGCTCGGCAGCTCCTTGGACTGGGATCGAGCCTGTTTCACCATGGACCCTGTGCGCAGGCGGGGTCTTGGGGCTGGGGTGGGAATGTGCAGCTCCCCGAGTGCCACCTCCTTTCAGGGGCCCTCGCTGAATGCTCTGGGCACTCACACTCAGCCTCGCCCATGGCCCGGGACCGCCCAGGGTGCCTTGTGCCAGCCCCTGCCCCCAGCTGTGTGTGGTCAGAAGCCCCTTCCCCCAGCAGCAAGGCGCTTCTCCCAGAGCAGCCCCTGTGTATCCGGGGGCTCCCCACACCCTGCTGCGCTGCATGTGCGCCTCAGCGCCTGGCTCTGACCCCTCCCTCCTGCCTCACCCCAGAAGCTGTCGGCGGCTGTGACAGAGGCCTTTGTGCGGCTTCACGAGGAAGGTATCATCTACCGCAGCACGCGCCTGGTCAACTGGTCCTGCGCCCTCAACTCCGCCATCTCTGACATTGAGGTATTTCCCAGCGCTTGGCTTTGTCTCCTCAGTCCCCGGCCCAGCTTCAGGCCGCTTCTCTAAATGCCCATCTTACAGGTCGATAAGAGGGAGCTAACGGGCCGCACCCTGCTCTCTGTGCCTGGCTACGAGGAGAAGGTGGAGTTCGGAGTCCTTGTGTCCTTTGCTTACAAGGTTCAGGGCTCAGGTAGGTATCTGGCCTCCAGGATCAGGGCTGGGGGGCTCAGGAGGGGTGGCCAGGGCCGAGCCTATGAGGCCTTCTGTTGCAGACAGCAGCGAGGAGATCGTGGTGGCCACAACTCGGATCGAGACCATGCTTGGGGATGTGGCCGTGGCGGTGCACCCTGAAGATCCCAGATACCAGGTGCGCAGGCTGTGGCCCGTACTGGGTAGGAGCCGCAGGCCTAAGAGAGCCTTGGGAGCTAGGTGTGGTAGTGCACCCCTGTCTCCTCAGCAGTCAGGAGGCTGTGGCAGGAGGGCTGTGAGTTTGAGACCAGCCTGGGCTACACAGTGGCTTAACTACCTAGTGAGACCCTGTCTCAAAAAGAGGAAAAAGAAGTTTGACAGCAGTAGTGGCGAGGAGGCTAAGTCTCCACCCAACTCAGAGAGAGAGAGAGCGTGTTGTGTAGTTTTAGGGAAGAGTATTCAGGGTCTCAATTTTATTTTATTTTATTTTATTTTTTTTTTGTGGGACCAGGGTTCGAACTCACGACCTTGCACTTGCCCAGCAGGCACTTGTGCCTCGGAGCTATCTCCCCAGCCCCCAGGGTCTCAATTTTAGATCGGACTTGTAGTGATCCACCTGTCGACAGCCTCCCAAGAGCTGGGATTACAGGCACCTGCCAGCATACCCAGTCTCCATTGCAGTCTCTGAACCCTGAGGGCGGGGCTGGCCCAGGGATTGAAGCCCGGCCCTCGTGTCTGCTTGCAGGCGGTTTAATCCTCTGAGCTGTGTGGCCAGCCTGTGGAGAGTGTTAGAAATGCGTCTCCAGCTCATTTCCCAGCCCGAATGCGTAGCTGTCATGGCCATGAGGGAACTGGGGCAGTCAGGGCGCAGGCTGGTGGCGCTGCTCACCTCTCCCTCTGTGCCCAGCACCTGAAGGGGAAGCAAGTGACCCACCCGTTCCTGCCCCGAAGCCTGCCCATCATCTTTGACGACTTTGTGGACATGGAGTTTGGCACAGGTGAGTGGGTAGCAGGTCGCAGGGAGGCTGGAAGCTCAACGCACCTCTTGTCTCTCCTAGCAAAGGAAAGTGGACTTCAGCTGGAGGGGCAGGACCTAGACTGTCCTTGGAGCCCAGGGGGCAGCGGGGCGGGCTTGCAGGGCCCTGTCATTGTGCACAGGGGTGAGCATGGGGAGGAGGGAGCACCCCCGAGCCCCCAGGGCCCTGGCATTCCCCGTGTGCCCAGGTGCTGTGAAGATAACCCCTGCACATGACCAGAACGACTATGAGGTGGGGCAGCGGCACCAGCTGGAGGCCATCAGCATCATGGACGCCCGAGGGGCCCTCATCAACGTGCCCCCGCCTTTCTTGGTAAGGCTGCCTGGCCATGGGGGTCCAGAGTGGCCACCCAGGCTTCATTGTGACAGGGCGTCTCTTCCACTCAGGGCCTACCCAGGTTTGAGGCCAGGAAGGCCGTGCTGGCGGCCCTGAAGGAGCAGGGACTCTTCCGGGGAGTCCAGGACAACCCCATGGTGGTGCCACTGTGCAAGTGAGGTCGGGGGGCACGTGGGAGTGGGGAGGGCTCCTCGGGGTGCTGTGCTCACTCTGGGCTTGTGCCACCCACACCCCAGCCGTTCCAAGGATGTGGTAGAACCTCTGCTGCGGCCTCAGTGGTACGTGCGCTGTGGGGAGATGGCCCAGGCCGCCAGCGCAGCTGTGACCCGGGGTGACCTCCTCATCCTGCCCGAGGCCCATCAGCGGACGTGGCATTCCTGGATGGACAACATCCGGTGTGTGGGTCCTCTGAGGGGGTGGCAGGGCCGGGGGCCAAGGAGCCCCCTGACCCCTCTGTGTCCACAGGGACTGGTGCATCTCCCGGCAGCTGTGGTGGGGCCATCGAATCCCAGCTTACTTCGTCACTGTCAGTGACCCTGCTGTGCCCCCTGGGGAGGTGAGGCCGTGAGCCCGTTGCCGTGGGCTTTCGGGGTCCTGGGGGCGGGCAGGGGAGAACCCGTGGGTCACGAGCACACCTTTGGCAGGACCCAGACAGCCGCTACTGGGTGAGCGGGCGCAGCGAGGCGGAAGCCCGGGAGAAGGCGGCCAAGGAGTTTGGGGTGTCGCCTGACAAGATCACCCTCAAGCAAGGCAAGGCGGGGCCTGTGGCATGGGGGGCATTACTGGGTGAGAAGCGGCTTTGCCAGCCGTCTCCGCTGATGTCTGTCGGCCTCCCTCAGATGAGGACGTACTGGATACCTGGTTCTCTTCTGGCCTCTTTCCCTTGTCCATCTTCGGTTGGCCCGGCCAGGTATTTGTTGGGGGCCAGGCTGGGGTGCGGTGGGACTTCAGGGGTACAGGGTTCCTCTTCATACCCTGTTTTTCCCCAGTCAGAAGACCTGAGTGTGTTCTACCCTGGGACCCTGCTGGAGACGGGCCATGACATCTTGTTCTTCTGGGTAGCCCGGATGGTCATGCTGGGCCTGCGGCTCACGGGGAGGCTGCCCTTCAGAGAGGTGCGGGCGGCGAGGGCCGCCGCTCCTGGGAGGCCGAGTGGGCTGTGGGTTTTCTCCCCTGCCTCGGGCTCATAGCAGGGGGCTGGCATGTGGAGTGTGGGAGGGGCCGCAGGTTCAGTGGCCTCCCGGCGCCCGTCCCCCAGGTCTACCTGCACGCCATTGTGAGGGACGCGCACGGGCGGAAGATGAGCAAGTCTCTGGGGAATGTCATCGACCCCTTGGACGTCATTCACGGCGTCTCCCTGCAGGTAGGGCTGGGTGCCGGGCCAGCCAGGGAAGGCCATGGTGTGGGGAACAGGGCCTCCTGACCGCCCATCCGCACGCCAGGGGCTCCACGGCCAGTTACTGAACAGCAACCTGGATCCCAGCGAGGTGGAGAAGGCCAGGGAAGGCCAGGTCTGTGGGGCGGGGCCTGGGCGCAGGGGCGGGGCCTGGGCGCAGGGGCGGGGCTGACCTGGCTGCTGCTTCTCCGCTGTAGAAGGCAGACTTCCCCGCTGGAATTCCCGAGTGTGGCACGGACGCCCTCCGCTTTGGCCTCTGTGCCTACACTTCCCAGGGTAGGTGCCCCAGACCTCCCGTCGGCATTCTGCCACCTCCCTGGAAGCCCACCCCTGTGCCCCACCTGCACTCTTTTTGGCTCTGGCAGGGCGTGGTGAAGATTTACCTGTCACCTCCTCCTAGGTCGGGACATCAATCTGGATGTGAACCGCATACTAGGTTACCGGCACTTCTGCAACAAGCTCTGGAACGCCACCAAGTTTGCCCTCCGAGGCCTCGGGCAGGGTTTCGTGCCATCCCCGACCCCCACGGTGAGGCCTGGCAGGCTGCACGCCTTCCCTGAGGAGCACACATGGCCCGCATTGTGGCAGGATTGCAGCTTGGGCTTGGGAGTCCCTTCCTGTCCCTGAGGGGCCTCTGTGTGGCAGGAGTAGGCGCCGGGGTCCTTTGCCAAGGTGGCAGGCGACCCATCCCTCCCTCCCTTCTCCCACAGGCTGCCCTCCCCCGCAGGCTCTGGCCCTGCCCCCCACCCCCTAGTCCTCTCCCCTAGGATGTGGTGGCCTGTGGGCTGAACTCCCTCCTCCCCACAGCCAGGAGGCCATGAGAGCCTGGTGGACCGCTGGATCCTCAGCAGGTTGGCGGAGGCCGTGCGGCTCAGCAATGACGGCTTCCAAGCCTATGATTTCCCGGGCGTCACCACGGCCCAGTACAGCTTCTGGCTATATGAGCTCTGTGACGTCTACCTGGTGAGGAGAGGCTGAGTAGGCGATCCTGGGCCCTGGTTTCTTCCTAGTCCCCAAGATAAACTAGAGCCTGACCCCACGCTGAGCCAGTGCCATCTCCCCCAGGAGTGCCTGAAACCCGTGCTAAATGGGGTGGACCAGGTGGCAGCCGAGTGTGCCCGCCAGACACTCTACACCTGCCTGGACGTTGGCCTGCGGCTGCTGTCACCTTTCATGCCCTTTGTGACAGAGGAACTGTTCCAAAGGCTGCCACGGCGGACACCACAAGCCCCAGCCAGCCTCTGCATCACTCCCTACCCAGAGCCTGCGGAGGTAGGAGCCGGCCTGGAGGGGACTCTGGGGACTCTGGCCACCCCCAGACCCCATCACAGCCTCCTCCCCACAGTGCTCCTGGAAGGATGCCGAGGCAGAAGCCGCCCTCGAGCTGGCGCTGAGCATCACTCGAGCCGTGCGCTCGCTGCGAGCTGACTACAACCTCACCCGAACCCGGCCTGACTGTGAGCCTTGGCCCCTCCACCCTGGAACCTGTGTCTCAGTGTGGCTCCTGGCGCCCTCTCTGTCCCTGGGGCCAGGCCTCACCCTCAGCCTTCTTCGCAGGTTTCCTGGAAGTAGCCGACGAGGCTACAGGTGCCCTGGCGTCGGCAGTGTCCATCTATGTGCAGACGCTGGCTAGTGCGGGTGTGGTGGCTGTATTGGCCCTCGGGGCTCCTGCACCCCAGGGCTGCGCTGTGGCCCTGGCATCTGACCGCTGCTCCATCCACCTGCAGCTGCAGGGCCTGGTGGACCCCACCCGGGAGCTGGGCAAGCTGCAGGCCAAGCGGGTAGAGGCGCAGCGCCAGGCCCAGCGTCTGCAGGAGCGCCGCTCCGCTGCAGGCTATTTGGGCAAGGTGCCCCTGGAAGTCCAGGAGGCGGACGAAGCCAAGGTGTGTGGTGAGGCCAGGCCGTCCGCGCCCTGCGTGCTAAGGCCAATCCTGAGGCTGCCCCCTGCCAGTCCTGGGGCAGCCCTGAGCCGCCCCCAAGCCATGACCACGCAGCCCACTCTGCACACAGGTGTAGGGTCACGGTCAGCTAGAGACAGGCAGGCCTAGAACAGGGCGTCCCACCTTCCAGCCTGACCCTGGGGCCCACCCTGCTGCCCAAGCGGCAGCAGTACCAGTCTAGCCTGGCCTGGAGCAGAGCCCCTTACGCCCTCCCTCTGGGGCTCCCTACAGACCACCCTTCATTTCCATGCTGTCTTCCTGACCCGCCTTCCAGCCTGCACTGTGCCTGGCAGCAGTGGGGATCCCAGGCAGGGTGTGGGCTCCTGAGGGGGGCACCATGGCAGGGCAGCTTGGCAGCACAGGCCGGGTGTAGTCAGGAAGCCAGGCAGAGCCCACGCTCCTGCCCTGTGCCTTGCCTTCTTGAGGCTGTCCTACCATCCTGGTGTTGGGGTCTCCTCAGAGCCTCCTCACACCCTCCCCCTGTTCCACGCCAGCTCAGACAGACAGAGGCGGAGCTCAGGAAGGTGGACGAGGCCATCGCCCTGTTCCGGAAGATGCTGTGAAGGCGCTGCAGCCCCCACGGGTCCACCTTGGGGACAACAGCAATAAAATATTTTGCCACAAGCCCGTGTGTCTGTCTTGGTGGGGGTGGGAGGGGTGCAGAGCCAGGGTTCCTGTATCCTGCGGTCCAGGGCTGGGCCTGGGCCCTGGGCATAGGGTGCACGGCCTGGGTCTGCTGGCCTGGTGCCAGGCCTGAGTCACGCTGCTGCTCCTCCTCCCAGCTCCTTACCTCTGCTGGCGCTGGCCTGTGCATGGCTTGGGGAAAGGGCCAGAGGCTGCCTGCCTGCCTGCTAGGACCTGGTTAATTATAGCTGTGGCCCCAGTGCCCTGTGACACAGACCGGCCAGGGCTGGCCCTTCTAGGAGATCAGACACCAGGTGAGGTAGGGGAGAGGCCGGGAGAGCGCTGCCCAAGAGCCAGGAAAAGGGTCGCAGACCCTGTCCTGGCAGGCATCCCTCCTGGCATGACAAGGCCTTCAGCCTGTCGGGGACTCGGGGAGGAGCCAGGCTGCAGTAAATGAGGCATGGGTGGCGGCAGAGCTGAAGGAGGTGCTTGAGGAGACGGGCCAGCCCGGCCAGGCCTCACGGCTGCTTCCCTCCCCCCAGGTCCCGTCTCAGCCATGCTCCCTGCCGAGCTCCCCCTGACCTACCTGGGCCCCCCGTTGCTGCTGCTGCTGCAGCTGTTGTCCCCCACCTCTGCCTTCTTCCCCAACATCTGGAGCCTTCTGGCCGCCCCTGGCTCCATCACCCACCAGGACCTGACCGAAGAGGCGGCCCTCAACGTCACCCTGCAGCTCTTTCTGGAGCAGCCGCCCCCAGGTCGGGCCCCGCTTCGCCTTGAGGATTTCCTGGTGAGCACCTGCGCCCCCACCGCGCCAGGTCCCTTCCCCAGGGCCCCAGCCTCGAGGAGACACCTGCGCGCCTCCCTGGCGCCCTGTGGGGCTTGGCACTCTGGGCAGCGACTGTCCCCTGCCTTGGGAGCCATCGAGAGGTAATCCAGGAGCTTCTGTCCCCACCACTCTGGCCAGGGCCGGACCCTGCTCGCCGACGACCTCTTTGCCGCCTACTTTGGACCTGGCTTTCCCTCCCGGCGATTCCGAGCGGCTCTGGCAGAGGTGTCTCGTGCCAACGCAGCTCAGGATTTCCTGGCAGCTTCCAAGAACGACCCTGACCTGCACTTTGACGCCGAGCGGCTGGACCAGGCTGGCGAACGGCTGGTGGGGGCTCTGCGCGAGACCCTGGCTGCGGCTGGAGCCGGGGACCACGCTCTGGCCCGCGGGCGCCTGGGGGCGGCACTGCACGCCCTGCAGGTGGGCGCTCCGGCCGAGCCACACAGCCCCAGGGCCTGCTGCCGGGTGCAGCGGGAGGCCCGGGTGGTGGCTGCAAGGACGAGAAGGGCCCCGGCAGGGTCCGGCCCCTTGGGGATGGGGAGGGGCGGAGCGACGACGCTTGTTCTGCTCTGGGTAGTGGAGAAAGCGATGGAGAGGTGGCGGCTCGGGCAGCGCTGGTGCTCAGAGCGTGTCGGGGGGACCGAGGGGCGGCCGTGTGGGGTGGAATGGTGCTGGGTCCAACCGGCACGGTACCTCCCTCCTCGCCCTCCCTGGGACCCAGGATTTCTACAGCCACAGCAACTGGGTGGAGCTGGGGCAGCAGCGGCCACACCCTCACCTCCTCTGGCCCTGGAGGCGGGAGCTCTGGAAGCTGGCAAGAGGTACAGCGGGCGGCGACCAGGGGGCGGGGTGGGGGACAGCCACCTGCCACAGGCAGGCCGCGAGTGATGGAGGTGACGCTGCGCCCTCTCTGGAAGGACTTCGGCTTGGGAAGCCGGCCCTCGGCCCGCTCTCGGCCAGGCCAGAGCCCAGGCCGCAGCCCCCAGGCCCCGCCCCGCCGCCTCTCGCCCCCTCAAGTTCCCTACTCAGCTGGGACCTGCCCACCCCAAGCACACTTCCTGTGAGGCGCTCAGAGGGCGAGGTCGCCTAGGATGGGTCCCGCACTTCTGCACCGTCCTGCCCTCTAACAGCCACCGCCCACGCCAGCCCCAGAACCTCAGGGTTTAGCTCAGAGAGCCTGGCCAGGGGTGGTGGGGAGCAGTGGGCCGTCGCCTTTCTTCCAGGGCCGCAGCCTGGTGTCGCCGGGGGTAAAGTCCCTGTGCTTTTTGCTCCTGCCCCACTTCCTCTTCCCAGAGGACGATCCTACCTGCTCTGACTGTGAGCAGCTGAGCTGCCCTGGGAACTTGCTGGGCTCCACGCTCCTCACTTCGGGCTACTTTGGAACTCATCCCCCCAAACCTCCAGGTAGCAAACAGGAAAGCAGTCCTCGTCCTCACCTGTATGGGGAGAAGGACACGTTCTTAGATCACGTACATGCTATGCGATCTCAGCCCTGTCCCCCCCGCCATGGGGGTCCTTACTAGGAGAAGTGCATGGTGCATGCTGGGAGTGGGGGTGGGTGGGTGGAGCCTGGGTCATTGGGTGGGAAGCAGCTTTTCTGCTCACTGGATTTCTGCTACCCATGGGCGGCTTTGGGGGCCACCACCCTGAGCCCTCCAGATTGACTGGATTTTCTATCCTAAACCGTCCTCCTTTCCCGCTCATCCTTGGCTGAGACAATGAGCGGGTCACCCCAGGTCAAAAAGGGACCCATTTTCTTCAGAGGCAGTGGCTTTTGGACTCCCACACTCCAGCTCTTTTGTAAAGAGGCCTTTTCTTATTTTTTTCTGTTTTGGTACTGGGAATCGAACTGTGGGCCTCGCGCTTGCTGGGCAGCCGCAGCACCACTGAGCTACATCCCAGGCCCTCTATGGCTCTTTCTCCCATGCAGGAAAATGCAGCCATGGGGGCCATTTTGACCAGAGCAGCTCCCAGCCTCCCCGGGGAGGCATCAACAAGGACAGCACGTCCCCCCGCTTCTCCCCGCACCACGCGCTGCATCCGCAGGCTGCACAGCTGGCCCTTGGGGCCTCCATCCAAGCCTTCCGCCTCCTGAGGGGCCGCCTGGGAGACAGGGGCTTCTCCAGGTGAGTGGCTTCCAGAGAAGCCAGCGCGGGGGTGCCGCGCAGAGGCCTCACTGTGCTCCCCGCTGCTCCGCAGGCTGCTGGACATCACCCCGGCCTCCAGCCTTAGCTTCGTCCTGGACACCACCGGCAGCATGGGGGAGGAGATCAGCGCCGCCAAGGTCCAGGCTCGCCACATCGCCGAGCAGAGGCGCGGCAGCCCCATGGCGCCTGTCCACTATGTTCTGGTGCCTTTCCATGACCCAGGTGCCAGCACAGGACGGGAAGGGGTGTCCGGGCCAGGGGTGAGGGCGTGGGGCACCACCACTTCTGTAGCAAGACAGGGAGCCTTCCTGTGGTTCTCCGTGAGCACCCACCGGCTGGGCACCTGTGTGCACACACAGGTAGCCAAAATAGCAGAAAGGAAAGAGGGGGGCGCTTTTCCTACTAGTCTAGTGGGAGACCCTGCTAGCCTCTGCTTTCCTTTCTTTCCTTTTTTATTTTTATTTTATTTTTAGAATTTTATTTTATTGTATTTTTTTTTCTTGTTTCAGAACTTTTGTTTGTTTATTTATTTATTTTTATGGCTGGCTCAGCTTGCCCTGAGGGCAGGGCTGGCACAGCATGTGGTGCCAGGGATCCAACCGCGTTCCCTGCAGCCGCCTAAGCTTTCCTAAGCAGGCGCTTTAGACCACTGAGCCATCCTGCCAGGCCTTTCTTTCCTTTTTAAAATTTATTTTTCTTTTCTCCTGGAGGCTGTACCCAGGACCTGTTTTTATTTTTTGAGGGCGATAAGTGGCCCTGGGTAGGCTTAGACCTGGCCGCCCTTCTGCCTCAGGCCCCCTGAAGTGCTGGGACTGCAGGCGGGCGCCTCCACACCTAGCTGCCAGCTCTGTTTGCTTCTATGACAGTAAACCATCTGCAGCTCTGCACTTCCTGTCATGAGGTTGGGGTGAAGACTGGGGGTCCGTTCATCCCTGGGGGGTGGTTAGAACGGGGCAGTCGCGTCTCCATGCAGCCGGCCCGCCCTCTCGCCGGGCCTGTAGGTGATAGGTGAGGCATTCCAGCCCTCTTCTCTCATTCGTATCACTCACTGAGTAGGTCAGTGACTGTCTCCAGGGCTGAGAATTCCCTTAGGGGAAGGCTTGACATCTCATGGCTGGTATTGCTTTCTGTTTGTTTGTTTTTTACGGGACCAGGGATTGAACTCATGCCCTTGTGCTTGCCAGGCAAGCACTTATTGTACCGAGCTATTTCCTGGGCCCCTTGGTATTGTTTATTTATTGTTTTTTGAGACAGAGTATATAAGTTTAGGCTGGCCTTGAACTCACTGTAGCGCAGGCTGCCTGAACTCCAGTGAGATTCTCTTGCCTAAGCCTCCTAGGAGCTGACGTTACAGGTATGCCCCACCACGCCCAGCTGCGGCTGCTACTTAATGGGGACGTACTACGTCTTTGATGAAGGTATGACTAAATAAGACTTTATTCGTGGTGGCCTATGCCTCTAATCCCAGTGCTTGGGAGGCTGAGGCAGGAGGACTGCTTTGCATTCCAGACCTGCCTGAGCTGCATACCAGAGGACCCTGTCTCAAAAAACGAAACGAAAGATTTTAAGTTTGTAGAATTAACTCTGTAGTGGTCGTTGTTCTCCTTTGGCTACTTGAGACAGGCCCTCAGCGTGGAGTCCAGGCTGGCCTTGAACCTTGAGCTCACTACGCAGTCCAGGCTGGCTTGCGATTCTGACTCCACGTCCGACGTGGGGGCTGCAGATGTGTCACCGCCATAGCCGGCACCAGGGAGCGTTCCCTCACGCCTCTCAACCAGCTTTCCCCCTGCCCAGGCTTCGGCCCTGTCTTCACAACCAGTGATCCTCACACCTTCTGGCAGCGACTTAACGAGATCCAGGCCCTCGGGGGAGGAGATGAGCCTGAGATGTGCCTGTCGGCGCTGGAGGTCTGAGCCTTCTCCGGCCTGGCCACCAGGGGGAGCTAGAGAGGACCCCCGGCGGGCAGGGCCCAGCCCCACTGCCTTCGGGCAGGGGTTCTGGCCCTGCTCCCCTGAACTGCACCCTCCCAGTGGTGCCTGCTCCCCTGTGTAACTCTGCCCCTCCCTCCCTCCCTCCCTCTCTCCCTGCCTTCCTGCCTCCATCCCTCCCTCCATGCAGCTGGCCCTGCTGCACACACCGCCTCTCTCAGACATCTTTGTCTTCACGGATGCCTCCCCGAAGGATGCCTTCCTCGCCAACAGAATTGAATCCCTGGCTCAGGAACGGCGCAGCAGGGTGAGCACACAGCTGGACATGAGGCCATAGGAGCTGTGCTGGGTGGCCGGACCCCTGCAGGGACCTAGCTGGCTCATTTGTGGTGGTCGATCCTGACTCCACCCCACAGCCCCACGCAGGGGACCAAAACCAAGGCCTCCGAATGCTAGGCAAGCGCCCCATCCTATTATTTATTTTGAGCTGGGGTGTTCAGTCACCTCAGCTGGTCTTGCACCTGTGCACCGCCTGCCTCAGCCTCCCCAGCATGGCAGCTGGGATTCTAGGTATACGCTGCTGCCCTGGGTGGCCCTGCCCTTGGCAATGCTGGGCTCACACTTGAATCTGCCCAATAAACCATCTGAAGAGGGGCTGTCAAGACTGTGCCATGAAAGGCTGTAGGAGCCGGGTGTGGCGACCCCTGCCTGCAATGCCAGCACTCGGGAGGCTGAGGCAGGAGGACTTCTGCAAATTTGATACCATCCTGGCTTGACCCTTCCCCGGCCTTGCCACCAGGGGGAGCTAGAGACGGACCCCGGCGGGCAGGGCCCAGCTCCACTCCCTTCGAGCTGGGGTTCTGGCTCTGCTTCGTTGAACTAGCTCCCTCTGGTGGCAAGGCCGGGGAAGGGTCAGGCCAGTTAGCTCAAGGCCAGCCTGAATTGCATAGAAATTGACACCCTGTCGAGAGAGAGAGAGAGAGAGAGAGAGAGAGAGAGAGAGAGAGAGAGAGAGAGAGAGAGAGAGAGAGAGAGAGAAGAACAGAAAGAAAAGAAAGACATTCTGGTTACAAGGGGTGCGTAACTGTGACCACTGTGAGGTGTGTGGGCAAGGGATGCCGAGCTTTGCTGCGACGGGGGAGACCTGCCCCAGAAGCCTGAGAGGGTGTCACCAGCCTCAGCTCTGTGGGAAGCAGAAGGATGTTCATTTACACGGATGGCTTGGGTGCTTGCAGGTTAGCTCAGTGGTTTAAGTGCCTGTGCCGGCAGTCCAGTGAAGCACAAGGGACTGAGGTTCTATCCCCAGTCCCAACCTTAAGGCAGCCTAAGCCAGCCAAAATAAATGAATAAATAAATACATCCTACACGGGTGGCCTTCTGACCCCAGGTGACATTTCTGGTAACTGAAGATCCGCCGAGGGTTCAGGGTCGAATGCGGCGCGAGGCTTTATCGCCCCTGCGTTTCTCGCCATATGAAGCGGTGGCCCTGGCGTCAGGAGGAGAAGTGATCTTCACCAAGGATCAGCACATTCGGGACGTGGCAGCCGTCGTTGGGGACAGCATGGGTGCTCTGGTGAGCACGAGGTGACCAAGATACATGGCTGATGTTTAAGTTTAAAATTTTTTATCATAGTAAAAAATAATTTGCTGGCCTGGGAATACAGCTCAGCAGCACAACAGCCTGCCCGGTGAGCACGGGGCCTAAGTTTGAATTTCAGTACCAAGAATAAGAGATGACTTGCCATGAATCTCCTTCAAAACTTCTCTCCCTCAGTTGGAACACACCGACCACCATGTCCTTGCCACCTTTGAAAGTCACCCAGGGGCTGGCCAAATAGCTCAGTGGATAAAGCACCTGCAAACAGGCGCAGGACCTGGGGGTTTGAACCCCAAGTCTGCCATGCTGGCCCCGCCCCTGGGGCACCCTGAGCCAGCAAATGAGACTGGGCAGAGTGGCTTGAGCCTGTAATCACAGCTCTTGGCAGGCTTTAAACAGGTGGATCACTACGAGTCCGATCTAGTAGCAAGATGCTGAACACCCTGTAGACCCTTCTCTAAAATATAAACAAAGTCATCCTGGAAGCACTCTTTCAGGAGAGTCTATGAGGTGTGATGGAAACCGCAGTGAATGCTGCAGTCTGTGCTGTCCAGGGTAGGCGCAGGCTCTGCAGGGCACCGCTGTGTGCTCAGGCCCCCCACCCACAGGGCCCAGCCTTGTGCGGCTCCTGGCTCTTCCCTGAAGTCAAAATGACTGCAAAGGGCACATATCTTTCTCGAGACCTGGTCTCACTATGCTGGCCTTGAGCTTGCTGTGTAGCCCAGGCTGGTCTCCAACTTGTGATCCTCCTGCCTCAGTCTCCTGAGTGCGAGTGTTGGGATTCCAGGCATGTGCCACCATGCCCGGCTGGGGTCAATGATGCCGGCCATGAAGGCCGTCACATCACAGCAGCATGACTAAAGATGATCGCTGAAGAGGCGTTCCAGAGCTTATTGATTTATTAGGTGTTTAGCACAGGCTTCTCACTACACAGATCGGACTCTTAGTAATCCTTGTTTTCATCCTCCCAAGTGCTAGGGTTACAGGCGTGCACCAGCACACCCAGCCTCAGAACTGCTTGCTATTTATTTATTTATTTATTTATTCTTTTTGAGACAGGGTCTTGCTATGCAGTTCAGGCTGGCCTTGAGCTCACTTTTGTAGCCCAGGCTGGTCTCGAACTCATAGCAATCCTCCTGCCTCAGCCTTCCAAGTACTGGGATTATAGATGTGTGCTACCACGCATGGCTTTTTTTTTTTTTTTTTTTTTTTTCTTTTAATAGGACCAGGGTTCAAACTCATGACCTCACACTTGCCAGGCAGGCACTCGTGCTATGGAGCTATCTCCCCAGTCCCTGGCTTTTTATTTTTTATTTTAATTTTTTGTCTTTTTTTTTTAGCTGGCTCAGCCAGCCCTGAAGGTGACAGCAGATCGAACCCGGGTCCCCTGCACTTGCCTAAGTTTGCCCAAGCAGGTGCTTTATGACTGCTGAGCTATGCTGTCGATCCTAATTTTTGGTCTTTTTGAGACAGGCTCTTGCTATGTAGTTCAGGCTAGACTTGAGCTCACTTTGTAGCCCAGGCTGGTCTCACATTCTCAACAATCCTCCTGCCTCAGCCTCCCAAGGGCTGCAATTACAAGTGTGTGCCACCATGCCCCACCAGAACTGCTGCAGAAAGTGGCATGAACACTCAAATAACTGTGCTCAAAGTTAGGGGTATATTTTGAGAAGCGTTAATGACTTTTTTCTGTGATTTTTTTAGTTTTTAAATTTTATTTACTTACTTATTTAGTGGGACCGGGGTTCCAACTCACGACCTTGCACTTGCCACGCAGGCACTTGTGCCACGGAGCTATCTCCCCAGCCCCAATTTTTAAAAAAGCTTATTCACCATATCTTTCAACCAGACTGCATAACGTGGTACCCTCAGCGATATGCCACTGTCACTGCTGCGTGATGCTTTCTTCCCAAGGGAGGAAGGGTGCTGTAGTTCCTTTTGGTCAGAGGGTAGAAAAGGAAGTTTCTCTCCCTGCCCTTTCAGATCAGTTGACCTCCTCCACCATGACTTGAGGAGCTGTCGGGGGGGGGGGGCGGTGACAGGGAGTCCTGCCATCTTTTAAAGGAACAAGAAGTGACTGCTTCATTCTGAACCCTCACGGCCAGCTGCGTCACTGACCACAGTAATGTCCTCAGCGCCCCACTGGGCGTGCGGCTTGGTGTCTGCCTGCACTTGTGTGTTCCCCATCCCACGCTGTCCTCTCATCTCCCCAGGTGACTCTTCCCCTGGAGCCACCCTTCCTGGTGCCTGGGAGGCCAGCTGTGTTCAGCGTGGACGGGCTGCTCCAGAAGCTCACCGTGCGGCTGCACGGCAGGATCAGCGGCTTCCGGATCAGGAGCCCTGCAGGTAGCCCCGGTCTTCCAAGGCAGAGAGAAAACTGGAGAGTAGAGAATGGCAAAAGGGGGCGACGGGCTAAGAACAAGAAACTTTGTGACACATTTTTGTTCCAACCCCAGGGGTGTCTCAGGACCACGACGAAGGTGTGGGTCGTCTAGGTCACACTCGCCGCTTTGGCCAGTTCTGGCTGGTGACCCTGAAGGACCCTCCTGAGACAGGGCCTTGGGAGATCCAGGTCACAGCTGAGGGCACCCCTCGAGTGAGAGTGCAAGGTAAGGAGCAGGTATGGGGCTGGCAGAACCTGGGCGGGAGGGCAGTGCAGTCACAGGGGTCTCTGCCCTGGCGCCTTCCCCCAGCCCAGACTGTCCTTGACTTCCTCTTCCACTTTGGGACCCCCGTGGAGGACGGACCCCACCCTGGCCTCTACCCGCTGGCTCAGCCAATTGCAGGTACGTTTATTCCCAGCGCATCTAGCTCATTATGCAAATATGCACACGCGCACAGGCCGGTATTTGCCCCATAGGTAGGCGGCGCATCTTTGTATTCAGCAAAGAGCGCTCAACTGTGGAGTATGCAGCGTGGGGGACTTCAGATAACTGCCGTGGAGCCATCGCTCGGTGCGGCACAGGGTCATTCACTTCCTCTACCGGTGCCTCTGAGACTCACTCTGCCCCTGCTCTCCATCTCCCGGGGGGTCCAGGGCTCCCCATGCAGCTGCTGGTGGAAGTGATCGGGCCGGGCTCGGGAGGCAGCGCCGGGGCTCCAACGCCGCACTTCTCCCACGCCGTCCTTCGAAGGCTCCCGGAGGGCACCAAGCTCGGCCAGGTGCCCCTGGAGCCCAAGGGGCCCGCAGAGCGAGGGCTCCTCGCGGCCACACTCCCGCCCCCGATGCTGGCCACTCCCGGCCCCTTCGCCCTGGAGCTGACAGGACGGGACGCAGGCGGGCAGCGGCTGCACAGGGCGGCCCCCCAGCCCTGCACCGTGGCCCCAGTCCTTCTGGAGGTGAGCCTGGGAATGGAGCGGCGGCTGGGGCGATCGGACGGCTCCGCCCCTGACCGGCCCCCGCCCGCAGCTCAGCGGTCCCCCGGGTTTCTTAGTCCCGGGCAGCAAGGCCCCGCTCGGCCTCCGCGTCGCCAGCTTCTCGGGCTCTCAGGATGTGGAGCTCAGGACGTCAGTCCACCCCGGCTTCCCCATCACCTCCAACCTCTCCAGGTGCGTCGTGCGTGCTCCGCGGCCGGGTGCCGGGGCAAGGCGCCGCGCGCTCCCCGCTAGCCCCGCCCCACCCCGCCCCCGCCCCATTGGTCCGCCGCCTGGGACTCCGCCCCCACCAGACCCCACCCACTGCCCTCCGCAGGGCGCGCCTGGGGCTGAACGAGGCCGCCTGGGGGCGCCTGTGGCTGGAGGTCCCCGACGCCGCAGCCCCCGACTCCGTGGTGACGGTGACTGTGGCCGCGGAGCGTCACGGAGCCGACCCAGCCCCCGCGGCCCACGCCTTCCTCCGGCTCGTGGTGCTGGCCGCAGGCCCCCAGGTGAGGCGCCCCACCGTCCCCCCGGGGCTCGGGGCCAGGCCAAGGGGGCCGCAGGCCGGGCCGGGCGCGCAGGCGCACCGCGGGCCGCCCGCCCCGTCCGCGCCCCCACAGGCCCCGCCCACTGCCCCTGCGGACTCGGACTGCGGCTCGCTCGATCCCGCCCCCGCCTCTGGCTCCGCGATTTGGGCTTCGGCCGGGGCCGCAGAGCGGCGAGCGGGCAGGCCCGGCTGGGGCGCAGGGGCCGCGCTGCTGCTGCTCAGCCTGGCCGCCCGCTGACGCCCGCCCCGGGCCGAGCTTCCGGGCTGGGCGGCGCCGCGCAGTCGTGGGCCCAGGGTCTGGCCTTGCCCAGGCGGGCAGGCGGCGCCCACGAGCAGGGCTTCCATCCCTGCGCGACCAGGGCCCAGCGTTCCCGGCCCTCGGAGGAGGCCGCTGTGCGCTTCCTCGCGGCGGCGGCGTGGCGCACGGCCCGCACCTCCGGGCCGGGGCTGGGGGCGCCGCGGTCGCGCGTCGGGGTGTGTTTGAGGCAGCGTCTGCCCTACTTGCGTGTTTGAGGCTGAAAGGTCGTTTCAGTGAGCACATCTTCTCTAGACAGCTCTGACTTCCCTGTCATTTATTTATGTATTTATTTATTGGCAGCAGGGGGAATGAACCCCCGGCCTCCACTCCCCAGCCCTGTATAAAATGCTTATTTATTTTTTTTACTTTCTACTTATTTATTTTTACGGGACTGGGGTTCGAATTCACGACCTTGCACTTGCCAGGCAGGCACTTGTGCCGCAGAGCTATCTCTCCAGACTCTAAAATGTTTGTTTTGAAACGGTTTCATGATAATCGCAGAGTTGTGCGCAAGGCCCGAGCTCGCAGCCCCCCCCCCCCCCCCCCCCCCCCCCCCCCCCCCCCCCCCCCGCCTCCCGAGTGCTGGGGCACAGTTGCAACCACTCCTGCCAAGAGAGTCTGGAGGCAGGGGACGCTTCACACAAGAGAGGTCTGATCCACGGCTGTTGGGTTAAGATGGGATAGGGAACGGAGTTCTGCCTGACTGAGCCTCCCGCAGGCAGACCCAGGGACTGAGGGTTTACACGAGGGTAGAGCCCCTGCGTCCTGGGGCGCAGCCCAGCGGAGCCCTGTCCCCGTCGCCCTTGGTGGCTCTTTTCTGCTGCCTGGCCATCCCCTGGAGAAGAGGGAAAGAGAAAGCATCTGTGCTGCCCACCCTGCTCCACTGCCCCCAGAGACCGGCTGCGGTGACGGGGGTGGGATTCCCTAGGTTTCTGAAGCCAGTGCTGACCCCAACCACGCTCCTCTCACCCTGTTTCCTGAAAGCTTAAGTAAAAACAATAAACTCACCTTGCCTTGAATCAGACTCTGCAAACCGATGTTCACCTTTTGAATCTCTGCTAGCGGGGGGCCGCAGGGCGCTGAGTGCGAATCTGTCAGGAAGTTCTGGAGGAGGAGTTAGTTGGAGGTTGACAGCAGGATGCTGGCTGTGCACCTGCCGCTCTCCCTGCCCAGCCCTCACCCCAGTGCTTCCCAGGCGAGTGGGAGACCCCGAGGCTGTCCCTGGCCTAGCTAGCGGAGTGAGCCGGCCACACCCACCCCAGCCCTGCTGGAGTAGAGCTGCCTGGCCTCCTGCCGCCACAGTGAGCACAGCGGAGGCCTCATGGCAGCCTGTCATCCTGCTGCGGCCTGCAGTCTGTGATGTCCCTGTGGTTAACTCTTCCCCTTCCCAGTGTTCCACTGCCTGCCCCACCAGGGCAGACCCTACCTCTCCAAGGGCCCCCAGCCGCAGCTGCTGTCGCTGTGCCTCCCTCAGGCAGTCTTGAAACCAGGCCTGGCCACGCTGAAGCAGCTCCAGCCCCTGCCACAGGGCGTCCTGCTGCCTCTCCAGAGCCTGCATTCTGTGCAGCTGGGCCCGGAGAGAAGGGGGCTGACTCGCTCCGATCTGCAGGGCCCAGCCCTGGTCAGGGAGCTGGGCCCTGGGCTGAGCAGTGGAAGAGGGCTTCCCGAGACCTTGCGGGGCTGCTACTCACCCAAAGGAAGAAGCTCTGGGCCCCGGGGTCTCTGCGGCTGGTCCGCAGTGGCAACAGCAGAACTGTGTAGGGAGCCCGGCCCAGGCGAGGCCCCTGCGGCCCTGGGCTGCCCATGGCTGACTGGAGGGTGGGTGGGGCACCCTGGTGGGCAGGGCCAGACCCTCCCTGCCTGCCCATAGCACAGAGGCTGGGTGTCCAGGGCCCCTCCATTGTCATCTGTTTCCAGGGCCTTTTATTATTATTATCATTATTATTATTATTATTTGAGACAGGGTTTCTCTATGTAGTTCAGGCTGGTCTTAAACTCACACTGATCCTCCTGCCTCGGCCTCCCAAGTGCTGGGACTATAGGCGTGTGCCACCATGCCCGGCCCCAGGGCCTTTCTGGAGCGGTTTGCTGTGATGTCTCCAGGGTGCCATCAGATGGCTTCCCCGGGGTGTCACTGCTTCTCTTTGCAATGTTGGGCGTCAGACTCAGAGCCTTACCCATGCCAGGCAAACACTTGTACCCCTGCCCGTGCGTGCCATGGACTTGTGCTTGTTCCATTCAGAGCAGGCCACAAAAACAATAACTTTTATCCAAAATATCAGTAACTTTATCCAATATTCCCCAAAATAAACCAAACTTCGAGGGACTGGGAGATAGCCCTGTAGAATAAGCACCTGCCAGTAGAGCATAGGGTCCTGAGTTCAATCCCCTGTACCAGAAAAAAAAAAAAAAAAAAAAAGTTCTTGTCTGAGGGGCTGGCAGGCGGTGAGGAGTGGAGGCAGAGAGAGGACTCAGAGGATGGTGGTGGCGGCAGGCAGCACTTCCTGACTCATGAAGGCACCCAGGTCCAAGCCGGGGTCATCTAAGTCCAGCTCTAGAAACTTATCCACCAGCGCCTGGCACCTGAGGGGATGCGGTGAGATTCACGGGATGTAAGGGGCGGCCAGTGTGCGGGCCGGGCAGCGGGGAGCCTCGGGGAGCAAGGAGACGCCTACTTTGCCATCTGGTTCTCCTTGCGCAGCTCCTGCACAGGCTGGATGGGTTTTCCACTGTGAATTAGGTCCGAAACCTAGGAACGGGAAAGAAGGAGAGGGGACAGCCGAGGAGGACACGGCATCAGGGCCGGTCCTGTGGGCCCAGCAGGCCAGGTGCACAGGTGGTGGGGCTCGCATCACCTCCTTGGCACGAGCTACGAGTCTGTCCGGGAGCCCTGCTTGCGTGGCCGTGTGGGTGGCATGGCTGGCGTTGGCCACCCCCTCGCAAATCTGGTAGAAGAAGACCAGGTCATCCCCGTCCTCACAGGTTTCCATAGTCTTGAAAGAGAACCGAAGAGCCGTGTGTCATCGCTCGGCCGGCAGCTGGAGTCCTCGGCTGATCCCACCTCTGGGAGACACTCCCCAGGGCTCGAGGCTGCCTAGGGGTCCTCACCAGGTACTGCACCAGAGGCGCCTGCGGCAGCAGCTGCAACTGCACCAGGCTGAGGAAGTTGGTGGCCACGAAGACATGCGGGCACGCGGGCCCGCGCGCCAGCCACTGTCGGATCACGGCCGCCAGGAGGGCGAGGCCGTCCACCTGTGCGCAGGGGGAGAGGGCGTGTCCGTCCCGTCCTCCTCTCCTGTTCCCTGCCCCCAGTGCCCACGGCTGCTTCCCCTCACCGTGTTGGTTCCCTTTCCGAACTCGTCGATGAGGACCAGAGACTGCTCTGTGGCGTTGTTTACTGCTTTGGCCACCTGCTGGGCAGGAGGCGGCGTCCTTAGCCCCCAGGCAGGCCTCATGGCCCCAGCCAGCCTGTGAAGACAGCTGGGACCTGGGTGCCCCCCACCCCTTCCTGTGTACCCTGCTGTGAGTCCTTCAGTCAGAAGGCACCTGCCACAGTCCTTTCGCTGCCAGCAGAGCCTCGCCAGAAACAGGGACCCACAAGCCGTGACGGGCAGCGCGGTCTCGCGTCCCTGGCTTGGCTGCTCCCGCTCCGACACAGGGGCAGGCCTGGGCTGAGCGCCAGCCCCCCACTCTTCCTCCTCTGACCTGGTTGAGATCCAGCATGAAGGTGGAGAGGCCAAGAGAGACGGACTCGCAGCTGTGGATTCGGGTGAAGATGGCGTCCACCGCGCCCACGTCGGCCTCCTCCGCGGGCACGAAGCTGCCGACCAGGGCCATGAAGGTGATCAGGCCCACCTACACGAGGGGAGGCGGGCGTGAGCCTGGGTGCGAGCTGGCCCGTGCGTGAGGGCATGGGAGACAGATCAAAGAAACTGGAGCAAAGAGCAACCTGGGAAGAAGTACAGACTCACGGGCTCCTTCCCGACTGTGGAGTCTCTGGAGGGGTGGGCTGGAAACCCCGGGGAAGAGGCCACACAGAGAAAGCCTTCCGGACGCCGCACAATGGGGATGCAGGAGGCCGAGAAGGGGGACCTGGGGCCGGCCGGTGGGGAAGCCCGAGGAGAGGAAGGGCCCCGCGGAGAGCTGCGGCTCACCTGCTTGAGGTATATGCTCTTCCCCGAGGAGTTGGGGCCGGTGATGACCTTGACTTTCCCTCTGTCCCCTCCGCATTCCGCAGAGTTGGGCACAAAGGTCCGGGCGCACAGCTCCATCAGAGGGTGTCTGCAGGGAGGCAGAGACGTCTTCCGGCATGCGGCCCATAGGTCCAGGTGGGTGGGGAGGCCTTTGGGGGCCTGTTCCCGTCTCCAGCTGCCCCTGCTCGCACCTGCCATTCTGGATGCGAAGCCCATGGAGGCCAGGGCAATAGCGGGGCCTGCAGTAGCCGTAGTCCCGGGCGGCGCTGGCGAGGGCCAGCAGGACGTCCAGGCGCGAGGCCAGGTCCAGTACGCGGGTCAGGACGGCCGCCCGCGCCAGCACCTGGCACTGCAGCTGGTGCATCAGCAGGGTCTCCTGGTCTGAGAGCGGGGTGTGGACAAGAGTCAGCGCCCGCAGAGTGACGGGCGTCGGCAGACGAGCGCGAGATTGACGGCCAGAGAAGGCAGAGGAAGGCGGAGAGCCAGCGAGCGCAGAGCGAGAGGGCAGAGCGGGAAGGGGCCAGCGAGGGCCGCACTCACCCCGGATCTCGCAGTGCAGATCCCCCAGCAGCGCATCCAGCTCCTTGGTCCGAGCACTGCGGTAGTGCAGCTTTTCCTCAGAGAGAAACTGGGGGCAGGGGGCCCAAGGCTCGGCCTTAGGGACGCATGGTGTCACTTGTTTCCCCTCATGCCTGTTTTTTTCTTACTATTTGTCCTTTTGAGACAGGGCCTCGCTATGCAGTTCAGGCTGGCCTTGAGCTCACTGTGTAGCCCAGGCTGGTCTCGAACTCACAGCAGTCCTGCCTCAGCCTCCCAAATGCTGGGATTCCAGGGGGTGCCTTTCTAATTCCACCTCTAGGACAGGCTGCCTCTCTTGTGCCAAACCTCAGGGTGAGCTCCCATATGGGGTGCTGCTGGCGGGTAAGGTCTCCCTGGGCGGGGCCTTTTTTCTTTCTTTGGGAGCTGTGCAGAGGTCAGGGATCTCACCATGAAGTCCAGGCCCTCGATCTCAAAGTCACTGGCTTCCACCATGAAAGGCAGGCGGGGAATGGAAAGCAGGAAGCCAATCTACGGGAGTAAAGAGGTGCTGAAGGACAGCAACACCTGCAGGCGCTTCTCTGGAGGAAGGAACGCAGGGGGCCCACATGCACCCCTGCGGCTCCCCCAGGAGGAGGTCTCCCCAGGAGGCCTGGCCCTGGCCTGGCGACTCCTCCACATTTCTCCCTGGCTCTAACATGCCCTGGGTAAGAGCCCTGGCGGCTAGGCAGGCCAGGCAAGGTGGTGCGGGCCGGGTGTCCAGCACTCAGAAGGCTGAGGCAGGAGGTGGTTGCAGATTCCAGGCCAGCCTGAACTGCACGGTGAGGCCCTAGCGTGGAACGCTTCCAAGTGCAAGTGGCCCGCCGCACCAGAGGGATGTAGATGACGCTGCAGGAGGGGATGCGAGAGTCCAGGTTCTCCAGCTCCGTGCGAGCCACGTCAGTGAGGAAGCTGGGGAGCCCCGCGAGCCTCCGCTTCTCTAGGAGGGAGGGAGACACGGATAGCAACAGCGAGGTCCCTGCCCAGCTGCCAGGTGCCCCCCCGCTGAACGTGGCACCCCACGCCCGGGCAGGCTTGTGTTTGGGGCTCACAGGCTCATCTGGCCCCTCACTCACTCTCATCAATTTCTGGATCGATGTTGGGGAGGACGGTGAAGCGGTTCTCAGCAAGGCTGCCCTCGAAGTCCACCTGGGGAGACAGATGGTGGACCTAGCTCTGCCCTCCTCTGGCCTGCGCTCGGCTCTCCGTGGGCCCTGGTTCCTCCTGCAGCTCAGCCTTAACCCTAACCATGGTTTTTCTTTTTTTTTTTTGGAGACAGTTTTGTTCTGTGGTATCCATAGCTCACTGTGTAGCCCAGGCTGGCCTTGAACTTGTGGTCCTCCTGCCTCAGCCTCCTGGGTGTTGGAATTACACATGCGTGCACCACCATGCCCGGCCATCACCCTATTCCTGAGTCTCCTGTGTGCTGCCCCTCCCCGTCCCCCGTCCCCCGTCGCCCAGGCCGTGTCCTCCTCTGTTCTCCAACCTCAGCACCCACCTGCCTGCTCCGGTCTCCCTCCTGCCACTCACCACCTTCCCAATGAGGCAGGCGATGTGGTGCAGGTCATCAGAGAACTCCCAGGCAATGTCCCGGAAGAGCTGGACGGACTGTGGCAGGGAGCGGCAGGCGTCCCGCAGGCCCAGAGCACTGTACGCGGTCTGCAGCCGTGGAAGCAGAGAGGGACAGCGTGCAGGCAGAGATCAGTAAGAGAACAGTGACAAAGCCCAAGATCTCAGAGAAGTAGCGGGAAGTACACTGCGTCTGGAGAACTCTTCCTGGGACTGTTCTAAGGCTTCAAAGGCAGTGACAATGAAGTCCCTGTCCCAGATGGGTTCTCGGTCTAGTATGGAAGCACATGCAGAAGATTTAAAAAGAAGGTGATGGGTGATTTTTTATTTTTTAAACTGGAGAATGAACCCGGGTTTATCCTCAGCTCTTTTTTTTTTTTTTTTTTTTTCTTACTTTGAGACAGGTTCTTGCTAAATTGCCCAGGCTGAGTTTGAACTTGCAATCTTCCTGCCTCAGCCTCCCAGAGTGCTGGAATTACACGTGTGTGCCACCACCCCTTGCAGGTAGGCCCCTGGCTAGAGCATTGTTACAAACTCGCCTAAGAGGGCTGGGGCGTCGTGGGTCAGTGGTGGGGCATTTGCTTAGCATGGCATGCGTGAGGTCCTTGATTCCATCCCAAGTACTGAGAAACAAAGGAGGAAAAGAGAGGGATGAGAGGGGAGAAAGAAAGAGGGAGAGAGATGGAACAAAAGGAAGGAAGAAAGATATGGGAGTCTGACCCAAGGAGAAAAGAGAAATAGGGATAAAAGCAGGGAAAGAGTAAACGAGGGGCTGAGGAGATAGCTCAGCGGCACAAGTGCCTGCCTGGCAAGTGCAAGGTCCCAAGTTTAATCCTTGGTACTGGAAAAAAAAAAAAACAAGGACAACACAACAGGAAGAGGGGCAGAAAAGGAGTCCTTGAGGAAAGCTTCAGAGCAAGAGGATTGAGACATTTCGTCTTCTTGGGAAGTTTAGAAATTTAAGACATCTGAGAGCCAGGGTCCTCACTTTATTGTTGTTTTGACACAGGGTCTTTCTATGCAGTTCAGGCGGGCCTTGAGCTCACTTTTGTAGCTCAGGATGGTCTTGAACTCCCACTGATCCTCCTGCCTCAGCCTCCTGAGTGCTGGGATTACAGGCGTGCACCACCACGCCCAGCCAGGGTCCTCACTTTTAAACACTCTCATCCTGGGCAAGAGGGCAGCAGGGAGATGGTGTGAGCTCTGCACAGCCCTGGCTGGGGACAGCCTGCCTACGGTGGAAGGGACAACACGAGGTTCACTCTCCCTCCTTGTGCTCCTGCTGCCTTTGCTGCCTTCTGCTACCTTGAGCTGTTGCCCCTGTGCCAGACCACCCTTCCTGGAGCCAGCGGATGATGGACGGAAACTTTCACAAGCCTGGCTAACTAAACCTTCCCTTCCTGAATTGTGGGTGGTGGGCATTTGGCATCAATCATCCAAAAGATCACAGGTCATGAGCAAGTAGGCCTCATCCCCAGCTGCAAGCAGAGTTCAGCACACACAGACCAGTGCAGTACCGCACATAAAGGAAGCACAGAAATGACATCACCCGGGCATGGATGAAACCCTCTGACAAAATCCAACACCCATCATAATTAAAAAAAAAAATAATAAACTTCAGAAAACAGAGGGGGCGCCTGTAATCCCAGCACTTGGGAGGCTGAGGCAGGAGAATCAGTGTGAGTTCGAGACCAGCCTGAGCTACAAAAATGAGCTCAAGGGGCCTGACAGGATGGCTCAGTGGTCTAAAGCGCCTGCTTAGGAAAGCTTAGGCGGCTGCAGGGACTGCAGTTCCATCCCCGGCACCACATGCTGTGCTAGCCCTGCCCTCAGGGCAGGCTGAGCTAGCCATAAAATAAATGAATAAACAAACAAAAGTTCTGAAACAAGAAAAAAAGATTAAAAAAAAATGAGCTCAAGGCCAGCCTGAGCTGCATAGCGAGACCCTGTCCCCTGTCTCAAAAAGACAAAAAAAAAAAAAAAAAAAAAAAAAAAAAAAAAAAAAAAAAAAGGGG
>PVJA010025793.1:0-30250 GCA_004027025.1 Myocastor coypus
AGTGCTGGGATTACAGGCGTGAGCCACCACGCCCGGCTAGAAATAGAATTTTAATATGTATTTTAGTCAAATCTTGGATTTACCAAATAAATGAGACAATAGCGCAGTTTCTGTTATACTGCACAGTCTGCATTCCTGGTATTAACTTATCAACAGGGAAAATCTGTAATAGTTCATGAATCACAAGTGATATATTACTGTTATGACTTATGTCTAGTTGTCCTCCCAAAGCCTCATGCAATCATGGGGCGGGGACTTCTATGGATTGACACTTGACTCACGAGTCACTGGGATTGTGTGTATTAGTGCTGATGAGATGATCAGTCTCAGCACTGCTGGGAATTATAGGTGTGGCCTGAGGCGGAGAGACTAAGGCAGAGAGCCTGATATAACATAAAGAGAGAGACAGACTAAGGCTGTTGCTCTGCTGCCCTGATTGGTTGGCTGCCTCTGTCGTGATTGTTGCTGTTCTGCCACCACGAACTGGATGCTCTCTGCCTTGTTCCACTCAGCCTTGGGCCAGGTGAATATGGACTGAAACCTCTAGCAACTGTCAGCTAAATAAACCTTCCCTTCCTTCATTTTGATTTTCGGGTGTTTGTCCCAGCAACGGGTAAAAAGTAACTAAGACAATTACAAACTATACTTCATACTTATTTCAAATTTTCATAGGAGCCCTGATGTTTTCATTATTTGAGAATATCACCCAGGGTATCATTTATGTTAGGCTCCTTGGGATAGGACATTTGTCAGACTTTTTCTTGACCTTTGCAATAGTAAGTTCTGACCAAGTAATTTGTAGACAGTTCCTTTATCTGTTTATATATGCTTTTTTTTTTTTTTCTCATGTTTACAATGTGATTTTTAGAACACGCCTGTACAGGTAAAGTCCCTAATTACATCCTTTATCAATTGTTAACATAATCAGTATTACCTACCATTTGTCTTTTTAAAGGAATACAAAATAGTGATTAAAAAAACATTAAAAATGATGCAAGATTTCACTAAACACAGTAACAGAAATTCAACAACAGTTGCTGTATTAAATGATACTATCTTCAAACCAGTTGTTCAGATTTCCAAACATAAATGTGTAAAATTCTTTTAAAGAAAAACAAAACAATCACAAAAAAAATTATAAGAAGTTCAAAAGAGGAAAAAAAAATCATAGTACAAAAAAATAATTTAAGCCTTAAGTGCTCCTTTCTAGAGACCAGCAGAAATATACAATTATTCAAACTCTTCTGCCTGCCTAAATATATCTTTTTATGTTAATTTTGATCATGCCCTGTGCACCTTGTGTCATATTCTTAGACCATAAAGACAGATTTTTTTTTCTCTCACATCTAAAACATATTCTTTGGAAGAAGTCACTCCTGGGATCTCCTACTTGAGAAAATGAAAGGCTGTGTTCCATATCTATGTGTAGGCAACTACATCAATACCTGGGATCTTCTTAAGGTAGACTTATCTATTCCTATCTAGTTACTTGTTAGTTTGTGTCTAGTTGTCCCCCCAAAGCCTCATGAAGTCATGGGCGAGGAATTCTAGAGTTTGAGACCAACTCATGATCCACCGGCATTATGTGTCTTAATATTGCTGGGATTATGGATTTTAGTACTGCTGGGATTATTGGTGAGATCTAAGGCAGATATCGTCAGGCAGAGAGCCTGAAGGTAATATGGGAGAGATGGAGAAACAGAATCTCTCTCTCTTTCTCTCTCTCTCTCTCTGTCTCTGTCTCTGTCTCTGTCTCTCTGTCTCTCTGTCTCTGTCTCTGTCTCTCTCTCTGTCTCTGTCTCTGTCTCTCTCTCTCTCTCCCTCTCTGTTGCCCTGCTTGATTGGTTGCCTCTGTTGCCTTATGTTGCTGTTCTGCTGCCATGAACTGAACGCTCTCTGCCCTTCTCCACTCAGCCTTGGAGCAGCTAAATATGGACTGAAATTTCCAGTAACTGTGAGCTGGATAAACCTTTCCTTCCTACATTCTGGTTGCCAGGTGTTTGTCCCAGAAACAAGAGAAGAGCAACTGAGACATTACTGATTTAATTTCTATCAGTATGGAGTAATAATCATGTTTTAATATTCAGATTAAAAGCCAATGCTACTTCATTTCCTTAACTTTTTCCAGGTTGGCCACTGAGAGCATTTTCAGCAATCTCCTGGACTCCTCTGCGTGCTCATATAGCAGCGCATCTCAACCTGTGGGTCGTGTCTCCAGTGGGAACCTAACGACCAAAACACAGGGGTCGCCTCAAGCCATTGGAAATCATAACTGTAGCAAAATTACAGTTTTGAAGTAGCCACCAAAATTATTTTTTGGTTTGGGGTCACCACAACATGAGGAACTCTCTTGCGGGGTCATGGCATTAGAAAGGTTGAGAACCACCGCTAGGGGATCACTGAAGTCTTTTGTTACATTGCTGTTGTTGACTGGTCAATTCCCCAAACATTTTTATTTTCTAATGATGTGTTACAATTTCCTTATGTGTATTGTCTTCAGCACTTTTTGTTTGAATTGGTTTTTCAGGGAGATTCATTATTGGTTTTGGTGCCAAGGAAAGAACCCAGGGCTTGCTAGTCAAGCATTCTACCACTGAGCCAAATCCCCTACCCCAGTGCCTGCCATTTTTGTGAGAAACTCTGTATCCCTTTATTAAAGAGCAGTGTTAGAAAGCAAACTCTGGATACTAAGTGTTCTCATAGTTGCTGGGTGCCATGGCTTCTAGGATCTAAAAAGTGTATGCTCACATGTTACTAAATATTTCTATCTGGGATCTTTAGGATGTACTTGACGATAAACATATGTTCATAGTGGTATCCACCTCTGATTAATTTCCATGTAGATCTTTCTAGCCTATTTTACATATCTGTAAATTCCCGCTTTAAAAGAAAACCTGCAGCCCATCCTCCGTCACCCATTTATTTCATTGATCAAGTCCACTGTATGTGCAGGAGCTTCAAAATTCTTAACATATACCTCAGTAGGAAACAGTGCTCAAAAGTAATTCTTTTTCTTTCACTCATAACCAAAGCTACTTCTGTTCTGTTCAGTAATGCTATAAGTGATATATATTTACTATATTTAGATGCTTTTATCAAACTCTGCATTCCACATTGGAAATTACCAATTGTTAATTGATATATTTAACTAGCATGCATTTGAAATTATATTTTTTCTGTAACATCCCATGGGTTTTAATAAATATCTATGCATTGCACACTGCAGTCATTATTGAAGTATCAAACGGAGTACAGTCACTCTCCACGGCAAAAATCCCCTGCACTGAAGTTATTCGCCCTCACGTATTTAATGATGTTATTCCAGCACTCTGTGAGTCCATATTCCAAAGTACAGGTAACATTCACTATCTTTATGTAGAGTTTTGCGCTCTTAACTATTTCATACACTTGGAGTACTACAGCATGGAATTTTGTGAGACTGGCTTATGTTACTTTATAATATGCATTTAACAATATATATTTAAAATTCATCCATACCATTACATGCTTTGATGTCTTATCTTTTTTTTTCTTGTCACTCCATAACATTCCATTGTATCAGGGACCCACTGTTTATTTATTTCCTTATGAAAGCATATTTTGTTTGCGGTCAATGTTTGGTGTTTATGTGAACAAAGCTGTTGTTCACATTTGTATGCAGATATTCAAGGGAGCATAAGTGTTCAGATTCACTGTGGTCAATGGCCACAGTGACAAGAGATGGACAGTAAGATTCTGCTTAGATCTGTGAGCAACTGCCCGTCGTCTTCCCAAGTAAGGAGGGGACCACTTTGCAGATAGCAAAAGTGATTGAGAGTTGCTGTTTTCTGTATCTCAGCTGTTATTGGTTTTATTTTAAAAATTCATTTTGTAGCTATGAGCTAGAATTACATTATTGCTTTCCATTGAAATTTGGATATCACAAATGATGTTCAATAATTTGTTATGAACACTGCTTTCATGTGGTGTGTGCTCATCTCTCCAACCATTCTGCAGCTCAAGTTGTTTGCTTATTGTGGAATTTTCAGACTTTTTGTTAATTTTAGTTATAAATTCCTTATCAAGTATCTGTTTTCTAAATGCTTTATCCTAGAGTGAAGCTTGTTTTTAATCTTCTTAACTATATCCATTTCACCTCATCATGAGGTGCTTTCTGTATTATCATTTCTGTATTTGGATCATGGCTTTCTGCAATAAATTAAAAATAGATATGTTCCGCTCCTCTTCAATAATTCTTACACCTTTGTCATGTTTCCTCACAGATATTACAAACTTCTCAATCTATGTGAAAATACCCTAGGAATAATTCTATTACCAAGACATTTGTTCTCAATTGTGCATTGTTTCTTTAACCTATTGCAGAGTTATGAATGCTGCTGATTTGATTGAGTCAGCTTACTTCTAAAGAATCCCTAAACTCCCTACTCTAGTGTAATTGCTGTAGTGAAATATCACCTAATATATGTGTTATGCTTTATGTCTAGTTGTCCCCCCAAAGCCTCATGGAGTCATTGGGCAGGGACTTCTAGAGTTTGAGACTTGATCCATGATCCCTGGGATTATGGGTTTTAGTACTGATGGGATTATGGGTGGAAGTACTTCTGGGATTATGGGTGTAGCCTAGGGTGGGAGCTAAGGAGGAGAGCCAGAATGTAATATAAAGAGAGACAGAGAGACAGACTGGAGCTCTAGCTGTTGCTGCTGCTCTGCTGCCGTGTTGGTTGGCTACCTCTGCCGCCATTTTGTTGCTCTTCCACCGCCATGAATTGGATGCTCTCTGCTCTGTCCCACTCAGCCTTGGGCCAGCCGAATATGGACTGAAACCTCCACAAACTGTGAGCTAAATAAACCTTTCCTTCCCTCATTTTGGATGTCGGGTATTTGTCGCAGCAACGAGCAAAAAGTAACTAAGACAGAACTTGGTACCAGAGAAGTGGTGTCGTTGCTGTGACTATACCTGACAATGTGGATTATAAGCTTTTAGAAATGGCTTACGGGAAGAGACAGGAAAGATTCAGAGATGTCAGCTAAAAACAAAGCAGTAGAATGGCTTCAGCTGTTCAGCTTGGGCGATTTTGGTCAGAGCTTAGACCAGAAGACTGACAGAAGGCCTGCCTGTAAAGATCAGGCTGAGGAGGTTTCTGCTGGAGAAAAGGACAGCATTGGTCATTGGACTCGAGATGATTTGTGCTATGGATTGGCTGAAAGTCTTTCGGAATTTTGCTCATGCCCAGAGACTTTGCCTAAGACTGAGATTAAGCATGGCGGACTGATTAATCTTTCAAGAGACATTTCAAAGCAGCAAACTATTGGGGCAGTGGTGTGGTTGTTATTGGTTGTTTTTAGCCAGATTTATGTTGAAAATCAAGAGAAAAGAGCCAAGCAGGATGATTTAAAATGTGAGTTTGGCCAGAAAGGAAACACCAGGAGAGCTGTGGACTGCAAAGATGGAGCTGAGAGGATCTCCATTGCTGGGAAGGAACCAGCGAATTGAAAAGATGGCCTAAGGGCATCACAAGAGGTGGCAGCTGTCTGTGCTTTGCAGCCCCAGAATTGCAAAGGAGAGAGGCTTTGCCTTGAGAAGAAGGCCACAGAGGCCCAAGTACCAGAATGGCAGCAGCAGCCAAACCAGGTTCCAAAATGGCACCAGCATGGAGAATTTGTACCTAGGAATCAAGGTCAGAGTGTTCATCAATCCAGGCACTCCACCCCTACAAGCAAGAGAGAAGGTAGCCTGGCTACTGCTCCAACTGGCAGCAGACCCTGGCATCATCCACGTGGCATTGGTTTTAGGTGCATTCAGAATGCAAAAGCTGTTAGTTTAAGAAGGCTTCCACCTCGATTTCAGAAGAAGGCCTGGGAGGCCAGGCAGTGTGCTCCTCAAAGGGCAGTTTGTGAAGCAGAGAGTGAGAAGCCAATTCAGTGGAAACCCCAGAAGTTTGGAAAAGCCAAGAACGTGCATCATGCTAAGAGGGAGCAAAGCCAGCCTAAGAGAGAAGCCATGGGAATTATCACCAAGAGTGCTGTAGGGGCAGAGTTGCATGATGCTCACAACTCAGTGCAGACTGCTTCGGATTCTCCAGTTGGAACTATGAGATTTAATGTTTACCCTGCTGGATTTTGGACATGTGTTGGTCCCAATGTTTTGTATTACCCTGTTGTTTGCAACTTTTGGAATTGTAATGTTTATCTTATGCCTTTGAATGTTGGATATGTTTGACTCTTCTACTGTACAGGGGCTCACAGATGAAAATTTGCCTTGGATCTTCGAGGAAACTTGGGATTTGGACTTTTCAGCAATGCTGAAACTATTGGGACTTTGGCAACTCTTCCAGATGGACTAAAATGTCTTTTGTAAAAAAAGGGATATGTATGAGACTTTGGGGGTCCAGGGGCGGAATGTTATGGTTTATGTGTAGTTGTCCCCGCAAAGCCTCATGGAGTCACTGGGCGGGGACTTCTAGAGTTTGAGACTTGATCCATGATCCCTGGGATTATAGGTTTTAGTACTGATGGGATTATGGGTGGAAGTACTTCTGGGATTATGGGTGTAGCCTAGGGCGAGAGCTAAGGTAGAGAGCCTGAATGTAATATAAAGAGAGACAGAGAGACAGACTGGAGCTCTGGCTGTTGCTGTTGCTCTGCTGCCGTGTTGGTTGGCTACCTCTGCCGCCATTTTGTTGCTGTTCTGCCGCCATGAACTGGATGCTCTCTGCTCTGCTCCTCTCAGCCTTGGGCCAGCTGAACATGGACTGAAACCTCCAGTAACTGTGAGCTAAATAAACCTTTCCTTCCTTCATTTTGAGTGTCGGGTATTTGTCTCGGCAACGATTAAAAAGTAACTAATACAATATGATAATTGTATTTCCAAATATTGACAGCATCCACCTCAGGTTGACACGAAGAGCAAATCACGGAAAAGAAAGAACACAGTTATCAAAAATACTATGAGGGGCTCCAAATGAGCGCAGGCTTTGGGAAGTGTTTCCCAGTAATGAGAATGGGGTCTATTTTTAATTTTTTAAGCCATTATTTGCTCTAGGCAATGCCATTTCCAGCCAACCACTGAATATAACTGACATCCACTCCACGGGTACACCATGCAATACTGACATTGCCTTCTTTCTACTTAATTGTTTCATACGTAAGGAATACGTAAGACTACTTCAATAAAGCACATCTTATTTAAAAGTAGGAAAACCTGAATAAGAAGTTAAGAGACATGATTAATAAGTGAGCCTGTGGATAATTAGGAGCTCTAGAAAGGCAGGACATTTGATACAGGAGTAATCGATATCAAGTATGTATTATCGTGGACTGTGAAAGAATTGTGAGAGATATAAAATAAATTGATTAACCCGATATGATCAAGACTTGCAGGAAACGAGGTGGGACTATAAAAGAAAAGAGAACATTTGAGATGAAATGAAAGTAAAAAGAACAGGTAGTCACAAATTTGTAGCAAACTAATTTGTTTTAAGGTAAATCAGAGCTAGAGGTGATAATTTTTTTGACAGCTTGCTTAAAAGAACCATAAAATAAATAAAAGGTTATTTTATTTTTGCTTTTTAATTTCTCCTCTTTCACTGCTTAACAAGTTACAAACATTTTCTGTATATTGCTCCATTAGAGACTTCACAATGTTTTGTTGCTGTTGTTTCTGTTTGTTTGTTTAAGCAAATAGAAACGCCTTCTTTTTCTTCATGAGAATATCATTTTTTTTGAGTAACACTGTTGTGTTTATTTAAAAAAAAAAAAAAGGCTCTTTTTCCTAAATGTGCATACATCAAGTTTCAATCATATGGAGAGACCCTAACCCTGTGCTTTGCCAAGATGTCTTGTGATGTGGGGAATTCAACAGCCCCTTTTCCCAGGCTCAGCCCTGTAGTGCGGATCTTGCCTGTTCTTCTAGCCAATTGTCCTTGGATGGGTGCAAAGTGGCCAGGTCCTAGGGGTCACCCCCACTGGAATAACTTATCTTCACTACAGACTTCTGCGCATGGCCACTGACTGCTTTTCCCTGAGTCATGGCTTATTCAGATGCAGAGTATCTTCCTTGGCATTTGTCACCGCCTCAACCTCACCCCTGCTTGCACTCTCCCTTCCTCTCAGTCCATGCAAAATCAGGCCGCCCTCAGTGCTGTCTAGAAGATCTATCTCTACACTGCCACAATGCTGGTCCCTGGCTGTGATCATCAGGATGAACACGGCACCAGGCTGCATGTGAGAATTCATTTCCAATCTCTTCACCAAAAAGACTGAAGCGCTAACCGCGCGATGTCCATAGTTTTCCAAAACTTAAAGCTGTTCCTCTTCTCTGTTGCCTTGAGAGAAGTCTCCATAAAGACTTCAGTAGGAAAATTTTGATCTTATTTCCTGCCATTAGTTTTATCTCTTCTCTGCCTAAACTCCACACCTTCCTCTACATTCAGATTGACTCGCTGATTCTTAAAAGAATTTCATAGGCCTCACATTATCCTTCTTTAAAATTGCCCACTCTTCTCTCTGGAGAAATATCAGGAAAACTAAAAATAAAGGAAATAAGGTTATCAAAGGGAGGTTAAGCTTGAAAGACTCCATGTTTGGGTGCATAGCGGGCAACATGGGAATCTGTGAGACCTAATCTCAATACAGAAAAAGGCTAGGAATATACTTTAGTGATAAGGACTTGGATTCAATCCTAATTCAACAAAAATAGGAAGGAAAGAAGGAAGCAAGGAAGGGAAAAGAAAGAAAAAAGAAGAAAGAATATGAAAAATGAAGAGTATGATTAGATGGTTTAGTACAATTATTTTGGTGCATAACATGGACAGTAATATTATTTATTGTTATTTCTTATCAAATCTTTACTGTCCTACATAACTTGCTTTTACTTCATGTAATTCAGTGGTGGAGGATGGTTCTGTATTAAGAAATATTCAAGAACATATTCAGATAAGCGCATCAATGTACATTTTCTTAGCCTTGCCATTCCTCCCAGCAGAGGCAAATGCAAAAGCCACACAACTCCTCAGCAAGTTCCCACAGTGCTTTGTTAATATAATAACCACATTCTACATTGTCCTTCCATTCTCCTGTTGATGAAAACTCAGGACCGGGTGAGCAGCTGAACCACAGTGTCCACTGGGAAGGGATGCAAGAAATCTCCATCCCCACAGTCTGAGAGCGTGGCTGTCTTGGAAGTTTCCAGTTCCTTCACTGGCTTTGAAAAGTTTCTTCCAACATTTTTGTCTTTTTGAGACAGGGTCTCACTATGCAGTTCAGGCTGGCCTTGAGCTCACTTTTGTAGCCCAGGCTGGTCTCGAACTCGCACCGATCCTCCTGCCTCAGCCTCCTGAGTGCTGGGATTACAGGCGTGCGCCACCATGCCTGGCTATCTTCCAACATTTTTGGATTGTATACCTTGACTTGATCTTTAGTTTGCAAGTTCCTATTCCTCAAGATCCTAGTCTCTCTCTTGAGTCTGATGCTCAGGTCTTCAACTGCTTTTTTCTTGGCCCTCACTAAACTGCTTCTGTTTGCCTTGGGTGGAAGTGTTCCTGTGAGATCATCTGCAAGCCCCTTTCCTGCCCCTGCTCATGTAGCCTGCTGAGTGTTCCTGTTGGCTTCTTCTACTCTGTTAGAGGATCCCAGCATAAAATGCTCTTCTTTTCTTCTTTCTCTCAATATTTTCTTTCCCCTCTTTCTCACATCATAAATCTCTATAAACAGATATCAAAACTGCAAGATCCTAATTACTACGAAGTGTCATTTATATCACCTACTGATTTTCATTCCCTTTCTCCCTCTCCATTGAATTTTACACTATAGTGGTTGAGAAATAGCAGGAAAATTGTAGCTCATGGTATTAGTTCAAAAAATAGATTCATTTTAAGAAGGCACCACTTTCACACAACATAACTTTTCTTTTACTGGAAACATCTTGATGTAAAACAAATATATACAAAATAAATAGTAATGCATCAAGAGGAAAAACCTTTGAGAAAAATCACAACTTAAACTGTGACCCACTTCCCTCCAGGGCAGGATGCTGCTTCATAAAGCAACAAGAAAAACAGAGACAATTTTTAGTCAACACAATTGCCAAACACTATAGAAAACTTCATTTTCCAAATGCTATTTTTAAGCGGGTGACACGGAAGGCAGGGGGTTGAGAGCCCCTCTCAGTTTGCTTCTGCCTCAAAGCCCGTGCTCTTTTCACTCCCCCCACCTTCCTATAGCTCTATTCTCTAAAGCAGTGCAAAGCTGTTTGAGAATACCAGTCCCACTATATTAACTCTCAGACTCAATGCATATATTTGACAAGCTGTTCTTTACAGAAAGTTCATGTGTAGTTCTCTAAATAGGATACATTGGAGCTTGAAAACATTAAGTGGGGCAGTGGATGAGACATTCACGACAAGGAAATTTGTAAAATACAATAAATTGCATCACCTAAAGTTCCACTAGCAATTATTGAGCCTAAGAGAACATAGGTGATGTCTCAGAGTGAAAATTTCAGCCCATATTTTAAAATAGGAACACAGAGAATAATTGTCCTCCTGTGGAAGCAAAGACCTTCATTATTTAAATGTCATTTTACTTTTGAGTAATGACATCGTGAGAAATCATTTTCACAGATTTGAGGTGTTGTAGATGCCTGAAATGCATCCGTTAGTGCTTTGTCTGTGTAATTCATCAGCCTATTGTCATAGCAGTATACTATTTATTCTGTGATTGAATTATTGATTTTTGTCAATATATCCAGTTGTGTTCAATTATTAAACATGTCAGAGGGTCATTACAGATAATATATTTATGCAATCAATAAGGAAGGACTAAAGTACTATTAGTATATTTATCTCTTCCAAATAGTGGAGAGTATAGTTATGAATTGTATTTGTTTTGAAGAACTTGCATTATGTTTCTCCTTCTGAAAAAAAGAAAGCAAATGTAGTGTTCCATGAGACATCTCTTAGAGGCAAATAAAACTAAAAATCCATAGGATAGAATGTCTATATGCTATATATACATGTCCATGAGTCTTTCTATTATTACATTTCTATCAGGAGTTGGACCTCAACTTTATGCAATTCATTGACAGCCTCCTGTGTTGCTCCCTCTATGCACAAGTTATTTACAATGTACTTATGGGAATTTCTTCCTCACTGTTGAAGCTACTTACTTTGCTGGATGAAAGCCACATAAATACAATCATTGTCTGTTAATCAACTGAACAAAAATTACTTTTATCATTGTGAGATGGCAAATCATTGCTGTCGCAAGCATATGTGAAAATGTGGGAAGACATCAGTTAGTAAATTGGAGCTACTATGAATCTGTGAATCTTCACAGATTCAGAGTAGCTGAAGCTTAAAGTGAAAATTTAAACTTCACTGAGTTTAAGATTTCATGGGCTTTCCCTTTTTCACACTAAATTCATTGAAAAAACTACTGGAAAGCAGCTGCATTTTTGTATCAAGAAGATTTCCTGGCTAGGAAGATAGTTCAGTGGCATAAGCAACTGCCTGGCAAGCACAAGGTCCTGAATTTAACTATTGGTATCACAAAAGAGGAAGAAGAAGAAGAAGAAGAAGAAGAAGAAGAAGAAGAAGAAGAAGAAGAAGAAGAAGAAGAAGAAGAAGAAGAAGAAGAGGAAGAGCAAGAAGAGGAAGAGGAGGAGGAAGAAGAGGAAGAGGAAGAAGAGGAGGAGAAGGAAGACTGGGGATATAATTCAGTAGAATAACTGTTTGCCTGGCAAGTGCAAGGGCCTGAGTTCAAACCCCAGTTCTGAAAAAATAATAAATAAATAAATAAATAAATAAATAAATAAATAAGGAGAAGCAGCAGGAGTGGGAGCAGAGGAGAAGGAGAAATAAGGAACAGGAGGAGAAGGAGGAGAAGAAAAAGGAGGAGAAAGATGAAATGGATGAGGAGAAGAAAGAGAGGAGTGAGCAGAAAAAGAGGAAGAAGAGGAAGAGGAAAAGGAAGAAGGAGAAGGAGGAGGAGGAGGAGGAGGAGGAGGAGGAGGAGAAGAAGAAGAAGAAGAAGAAGAAGAAGAAGAAGAAGAAGAAGAAGAAGAAGAAGAAGAAGAAGAAGAAGAAGAAGAAGAAGAAGAAAAAATCGAGTGGACAGCAAGAGGCTTAACCATGAAGTAAGTTCATTGCTCTAGTTCCAAATTCTATAGGCAGAGGTGCAATAAAATGGTGCAAAATTCAGATAGTTCCAAGCAGGAATCTGTCACTGATGGCAGTAACAGATGGAGTGGGGAGAAAAAAAGGGAAGAAAGAAATCCTTGTGCCAAGTGGAGACAGGAGCATATTACCTACTTAAATAATTCACAGTTCTTGACACCTTTCTTCCTGTGTCCCTTCATATTTTTCTAATCATCCACACAGCCAAATTTAATTATATCATTTTATTCAAGGGAAGAGAGGATGATAGATGGAAATCCAATTGTATGGACTACTTCTACTATTAGTGGTGGAAACTGATAATTAAATTTGTATTTTAATACTTCCAAGCAATTATGCAGGCAATTACAGCCATTTGTCACTTACAGTGTGCTAAATAATCTAATAATGGTATATATTTATTTTTGCCTTAGCAGAAGATAAAAAATATCATAACTGTAATGAATCTGGAAATTTCCTATGCAGGTGCTGTGACTTGGACGCTTTCCTTTCAGAATTTAGGTCATATCAATGTACCAATCACAAGCTGGGTGACTTTCAGGAGATGAGTAGGCTAGGAATATTGCTCCTTGTTAACAGGGCTAGGATCCTTTTAAAACATGTTATGCACATTTAGCTAGCTAACCATTTGGCCTTCTGCCTGGCAATAGTGTCCTTCCTTTCCAATGGACTCATTCCACACAAGGCAACCAAATCTCTCAGTACATTTATCTTGGATGACATAGCCTCCTAAATGCATAGAAGCAAATTTCTGTGCCTTATGAAATATCTGTCTACACGGTCTTATTCTGCCAGAGAAGCACAAGTCAATTTAGGTGACAAATATAAGAGGTATTTAAGGGGCTGGTGAAATAGCTCAGTGGCATAAGCGCTTGCCTGGCAAACTCAAGGTCCTATGTTCAACCACCGGTACAAAAATTAATTAATTAATTAATTAACTAATTAACTAAAAAATGAACAAAAACACAGAACTTTTAAAAAATATATAATATATGTACTAACCATCACATCTTACCAGTCTTAATTACCCAGAAGCATATTATTATTATTTAATATATTTAATATAGAATCTACAGGGCCTCATACATAGATCAAACTCATAGTGATCCACCTGTTTTCAACCTCCTACGCATTGGGATTTCTGGTGTGTGCCACTACACCCTATCTCCGTAACAATCTCAGCATGCCCTGGAGGGTGGCCAGCACAGCACAGAAGCATGTTATTTTTAATCAATGAGCAACTACATATAAGGGGAAAAGCTGAAAATATTTATGTTTATATGATTTTTTCATAGAATACTTAATAAATTACTCAGCTAGAATTTAGAATATCAGATAGCTGCACTAAAATTCTTAGGCATATTAGAAATCCCCAACAGATGTTAACAGACTCTAAATTAATACAGATACTAAAGAATCAATTGATAGAGATATAATAAGAACAGCAACTACCATCATAACTGTATTACATATCATTGACATGAGAAATTACTAGTTTGGGAGATGCTATGCTTTGTGTGTAAGTGTCCCCCCCACCCCCAAAGTCCCATGCAGTCATGGGGCAGCTTCTGGAATTTGTAATTGATGATTGTGAAACTGGGTGCTGCACCTCCCCTGGGCAGGTGATTTGCATTTTAATGCAAGGAAGGAAGAGAAGGTAGCTGCTTGAGGTGCTGCTACCTCTGTTGCTCTTAGCTTCTGCCATGAAAGATTGCCCTCTGCCATGAGCTACTCTGTCTTGGAGGCAGCTGACTATGGACTAACACCTCCAGTAACTGTGAGCTAAATAAGTCTTTCCTTCCCTCCTTTTGGATGTTAGGTATTTGTCCCAGCAACAAGAAAAGAACAAATAAGAAATGAGATATAAAAATAATTGTATAGGTGAAAACATTAATGATTCAGGTAAATAAATATTACATAGGATTAATAGCAGATTTACTTGTCAATAAGTATTCACATATTTTAAGACCTATCACTAGAAACTATCAAAACTTGAACAGAGAAAGATAAACCAAAGTTTTAAAAAATAAAAATAACATCAAAGATCTGTAGATAATTTCAGAAATTCTAATAAATATGAAATTAGAATCCTCAAAGGAAACAGCTGAAGGAACAGCTAACAAATTTTTTCTAAATGTGATGAAAGCTGTAAACCTATACATCCAAGGAATATTCCAGAAGTGTAGAATAAAAAAAACAAAGAAGCTCATGTTGAAGTATATAGTTAAATGCTCAAAAGCAACAACAACAAAAAAGAAAAAGAGAGAGAGAGAAAGAGAGAAAGAAAATTATTAAAAGCAATTAGAGGGCCAGGGATATAGCTCGCTGGAGCAAATGCCTGCCTGGCAAGCGCAAGGTCCCGAGATAGATCCCCAGTACAAAAAGAAAGCAAAAAGTGCTCATTAGAAGCAATTAGAGAGAGGAAGACAAAGCTTGCTGTTTTTTTTGTTTTTTGTTTTTTGTTTTTTTTTTTTCAGAGGAACAAAGAAATGTAATGGCAGGAAAGATGTAAAGGATATGTCAGTAGAACCACATCTTTTAAAAATCAAAGAAAATATAAACCCTGTCAACCTAGAATTTTACTGCCAGAAAATGTCACCAAAAGAATCAAAATAAAGTGTTTTGTAGCATATTCAGTGCAAAACTAATTTGTAATCACCAACCTGTACTAAAGATGTAATGAAGCAGAAGGAAAATCGCAAATGCATATACATGAATAAGTGAATGAACATAAAAAATGGTAAACAACTGGGAAAATGCATACTACTTTCCTTTATTTTTTAAATATCCTTAATTTAAATTTAACAATGTAAAAACTAGATTATGCACCACGGCCAAGTGGGCTTGTTCAAAGAATTCTATCCAACTAACAAACTAAAAAGGAAACTAGTGTTCATTTTGGCAGCACATATACTAAAATTGGAACAATACAGAGAAGATTAGCATACCCTCCCAAATTTGTAAAGTGTTCCATATTTATAAATAAATAAATAGAGGGCCAACCAGATGGCTCAAGAAAATAAAGCGACTACTTAGACAGATGCAGTGACCGAGTTCGATCCATGACATGCAGTGCCAGCCTTGCCCGTGGGAGAGGCAGTAGAAGTGAACACTGCTCTCTTCATTTTGACCATTGGTGGGAAGTTCTGCCTTTCTCCATTAAGTATAATGTTACCTATAGGATTTTTAAATAGATGCCATTCTAGGTGCCGTTCATCGGGTTGAGAAGCTTTAACGCTATTCCTAATTTCTTGAAGTATTGTCTAGAGGGGCTTTGTAGTTTTCCGAATGCCTTATCTACATCTCTGCAGATAATCTCACAGTTTTCTTCTTTTAAAATTATTTTTTATGTATTTTAATACAGGGCCTACAGTGTCTCACTACACAGATCGGTCTTGTAGTGATCCTCCTGTTTTCAGCCTCTCAAGCTCTGGGATTACAGAAGCACACCAGCATGCCCAGTCTCCATTGCCATCTCAGCACACCACTAGGGTGGGGTCAGAACAGCACATAGTGGGGTTTGAGCCCCAGTCCCTGAACCTGTCTGAGTGAGCACTTTAATCCACTGAGCTATCTGGCTGGCCCTTTGACTTGATCTATTTTAAAGGAGAAGTGTACAAAAATAATAACCTACAAAAATGAACAAACTGAGAGCTAGTAATTCACTTAACCATACTAAGTTAATATCTAAAATATCAAGATGAATAATATTAGATTAGAACACAAAGACATTTGTTGCAATTACCACTTAACAGTATGGAAAGAGGCATGATTTAAACAGAACATTTACAAACTCAGGAATTTAATTTAACGATGCTGTGGCATATTTCAATAGGTGTGTTTGAAGATGACATGATATTTTCTGAGCAGAAAATGTACAAATGCAGGGATTTTCAAAAAAAGAAATCTACTAGTACTCAAAAGTTGTTTAACAATGTTCAATTAAGAATGCAGCATAAGAAGGTTAACCACAAGAGCAAAAAGATAGAGAAGACAACTACAGTTACCATTTCGTAGTATTAAAATAGAAGTTATTTAACAATAAATCTAACAAAAATAGGGGCCAGCGAGATGGCTCAGTGGTCTAAAGCGCCTGCAGAGGAAACTTAAGGCCAGCATTGCGACCGCTCCTCGATCCCTGGCACCACATGCTGCACACCCCCACCCCAGGGCAGGCTGAGCCAGCCATAACACAAACAAATAAATGAGGTTTACCAGAAAGAAATAACTAAATAAAATATTTTTTAAAAAACTAACAAAAATATATACTGTGTGCTGAAACATAAAATACACTGTTGTAACAAATTAAAAATGATCTAAATAAAGGGTGATAGATGCTATGTTTGTGTATGAGAAATTTAATATATGTTTAATTCTAGTTCTCTCATAAATTATGCTTAGATTGGACATAATCCCTGCTGAAATCCTGCATGGTGTTTTATAGAAATTATAGTACACTCTAAAATTTATATAAAAATGGAAAAAAAACCTAGAACAGCCCAAAGAACTTAGAATGAGAAAATATTTGAAGGCTAACATTATTTAACTTCAAAACTTGTTATAACGCTATAGAAATGAAGACTGACCTTATCATAAATGTCATCAAAGAGATGAATGAAACAGAATTGTCAAAACACAGATAACTGCATCTTGCTTGATACACAAACAGAAATCAGTAGAGAACTGGAAATCTGTCCAACAATGATGCTGACACAACTGGAAATACATCTCTAATAAGACAAAAATGTATAAGTAACCATATACGCAAATGAACAAATATATACTTAAACGTATCTTTTATTGTATATATGTATGTATGTATATATACATATATATAGCTGTGCAAACATGTAAATAAATATGAAAATCCATATGAAAACACATACAGAATTAAAGTTGTGTATGGAATTTGCTCAATTTGAATTAAAGACACAAATATGAAACCAGGTTTATAAAACTAGTGCACAATTTTGGATAAAAACGTTTGGGGCTGTGGTAGAATAGGATAGGATGTCACAACGCCAATCCCTAAATTCACACTATCACCTAGTGGGTTGGCTCTCAAGTCTGGCAATTCCAAGTTGTAATGGAAATGTGCAGGGACTGGGTTGTTGGCATAATGACAGTGGGAATGAGAGCTAGAACTATCAGCTTATTCCGTGCTCTGGTTCAGGAAGACTCGGATGAATTAATTATTTAGGAATACTCTTCTATAAGATACATTTATTTTAATTCATTTAACTGTGAAATACATTTATTTATTTACTGTGACCCACTCCAGCTGCCCTGGGGATGTGGCTTACACAGCATGTGGTGCAGGGGATCAAACTCTGGTCCTCACGTGCCTAAACCTGCCTAAGCAGGCACATTAGACTGCTGAGCTAATCTCACCGATCACTAAATATATGTATTTTAAATCCTTGATTGGAAGCTTGATTTTTAAAGGCAAAATAAAGGCTGCCGATACGGGAATTCCTGTGGATATTTCTAGGCCATCACAACATGTTCTAAGTGAAAGTCACTATTTTTAAGCGTGCAGTTTTCAGATGTCCAGATACAGGCAGCTTCAGCTACTAAAATGGAAACTGACACGCTGTTCGCACCCAGCTCGTGTTTCTGCTAGCTGCTCACCCACAGTGACTCAACACCATAAGGACGGCCGAGAACAGGCTGCTCCTGGGAGAGGAGCTATTCTTCTGAGGAGCAGTTGGCCTGAGCTCTTCCCAGCATATTTCTCTTTCTCTTCCCGAGAACACCATTCTGGCTAAGAGGCTCTTGTGGTACCTTCCTTCTTCTCTAATGGTCATACACACATGACTTGAAAACCCTCATCGTCTGGTTTCCTCTGAGCTTTTGTTCATAGTGTCCAATAGCAATCGGAGTGTCCCATGGTACTCTGAATGAATGTGAATGTCTAATCTAGGCTTGGCATCTGCATCTCACAAGAGTTCAATAAAAGAAATGTTTAACTTCAGCAGTAGACTCTGCCATGCTAACTACTTAGCATCCAGTAGAACCCTTGGAGCGTAGTGACGTATATCTCAGTCATTTATTCAACTCATCATTCCAATCTGCCATGTCCATCAGCAACTGACATCTTAGGACAGTCATATCTCCTTATTTTTCTTTCTTGTCTCATTATTCTGTGTGCAGTGATGAAATTTTGAGGAACTTTGGGATATGTTCTTATTTTTTGTTGTAGCAAAATTGAATTCCACTTTAAATGGTTCAGATTAGGGAAAGCATAAAAAATGGAGAGAGTGATGGCAAAAGGTTTTTTTAAAGGGAGACACTCAGGGATTGTCAGGTTAACGGGCAGCAAGTGGACTGGAGAGACACTATAAATTTAAAGATTTGGCAACTTGGTGCCTTTGCAGAACAAGTTTCTATGCTGATCATTTTTGTGGAAGTCCTTCAGACAAAGTACACTCACTTTTATCACCCTAAACAAAAGTGCAATATACTACAATGAAAATCTTAGAGGTGCTGTTTTCTAAATGTTGAACTTTTGAATTATTTAATATTTCTTTTATACTCCTCGCCTGCATCATGCTGTTGTTCAATGCCTTAAAACATTTAAAATATGACAAATAATTGACCCTGAGGGAATGCGTATTATTTTTAAGATAAGTACCCTGAAACTTATTGGTGCATATCATTCCCAATTAGTCTAAATTCACTGACATTTTTCACTTGTTCAGAATTTTTCATTCCAAATATTTTAGGAAAAACAACTTTCAGCAATGCTTCTTTCAAAAAGGTTGGTAGCAGGAAATAATACTGGATATTTATATCCAATCATGAATACCTAAGCAACACAGATTTTTACAGGACAAAATTTTGGCCTTTTTTTTTTTTTAATTTATTAATCAATTCTAGAACTTAACTCACTTTATATGGCTCCACTATTTTATATTAATTACAGAATTTAAAATAATTCTTACCTTACACATAATGGCATTCTGTCTCCTCTGTCTCTTCTCTCTCCTCTTATGCTAGAGAGTTCTTAGTGCTGTTATTGAATTTTGTTACTATTTTAAGCAGTCATAGAGGGAAACTTCTGATGGATGCTGTCGCACTTCTAAATACAAAGAAGTTCACTTATCAACTAATGAAGAACAAAATACTCTAAGCTATTTTCAAAGGTAAAGATTTGCAAAGTGGATAGCAGTATACACTAACTGAAACTAGTTTCTAGAGCAGTCAGTAGAAAATAATAAAAATCATCTTGAACACTTAAAAAATACTCAGCAAGAGTCTTGGGACAAACCAAGAAAAAGTCTTCTCAAATATACATAAGAAAATATGTAGGCCATTTCTTCACACCATATAAAAAATTAATTCAGAATTAAGTAGATGAGAATACAAGAGAAGCCGGGTGTGGTGGCTCATGCCTGTAATCCCATCACTTGGGAGGCTGAGGCAGGAGGATCGGTGAGAGTTCAAGTCCAGCCTGAACTGTACAGTGAGACCCTGTCTCAAAAAGACAAAAAAAAATGCAAGAGAAAATTTATAACATTATCCATCACTTTGAGATAGGCATACATACTGTATATGACTATGAAATTCACAAGGAAAGAAAATTAAATAAAGTGGGCTTTAATGATCTTAAAGTGTTTAGCATTTAAGAGAACTCTATCAAGAAAGTTCAAATATAATCTACTAACCAGAAGAATATATTTGCAAGTCACAACTTAGATAATGGCCTGGTATATAGACCACATATGGAGTTTTTATGATTCAACAATAAAAATACCATTAAAAAGGCAAATAGTACGTGAGGGTGATGTGTCTGTGATATTTGTCACCACACTGATCACCAGGGCTGATTCAGCTGATCTGGCAGGCTAATCGGGTGTCCCCTTCCTCCCTCAATGCTCCATGTGAGTCTGCTCCTGAAGCTGCATGCTCAGCCAAAGAGGACGACCACTCCTGATAGAGGAGGACCGTTCCTCAGTCAAGGGTCTACGAGCAGCTGCGCTCCCCTGCTAGAATCTCCAAACAAGCTCTCAAGGTCCAAAAGGCAAATAACTTTAATAAATATTTCTTAAAAATATATTTAAATGACTGACGCAAAAGAAAAAAATAGTACCATTAATCACAAGGGGAACATAAATCAAAACTACATAAAGGAATGATTTTTATCCAGTGATTTTTGCCAGAGTGGATAAATCACAACATATATTAGTTAAAAAGGAGATACTAAAACTTATGTAAAATTTTAAAATGTATTGCTGCCTTGACAGTCTGGAGATTTCTCAACGATTACATATACAGGAGCTGGGGCAGTGGCTTAGTGATCCAAGCACCGGCCTGGCAAGCGCAAGAACCCAAGTTTGATCCTGAGTACCATATGCCATGTGGGCCCAGGAATCTCCAGCATGCCTGGCCACCCAGAAACCAGGCATCTTGGCATACACCTGTAATCCCAGCACTGGGGAGGTTGAGACAGGAGGATCGCTGTGAGTGAGGTATATCCATACGATAGAATAACAGCTGACAGTACAAAGGCATCCAGCACTGCTATACACTGCAGCACGAAAGAGCCTTGAAAATATGGTGTCAAGTGTGACAACATACTATCTATAAATAAAATCCCCAGAATTGACAAATCTATAGATTAATGATGGAATAGTGGCTGCTCAGGGATCCAGGGCTTAAGCAATAGAGCAGATAAAAATGGTAAATAATTTTGGATGAGCACATGATTCTGGTGGGGGTGTGGAATTGTTCTAGAATTGATTCTAGTATAATTAGATACATTTGTAAATATAGATAGAAAGCAGTTTATGATAGTATATCACGATGATGAATATTTTATATGTTTATGATTATTTTATTAATTACTTTATTAGTACTTTGCAGTTTCAATTTGATCTTTTCCTGGGCTAGCAGTGTAGAAGTATATTTCTTCACAACAGTGATCAGTACATAGCTTTAGGATCCACTCAGGCACGGAATCATGGAAAAACAACCAAAACTGCAGGATTCTGCACTGTTAAGGTAGCTAAGTCAAGCATTTAATATTCATTGTTACCTGTGTATTTTCAGTGTGCAAGGGGTTTATTACTGCACAATTCTATTGTAAGTTGAGAAGCCTCTATATGCAATACCATTCCGTTTTATTTATGAATGGTATAGAATAGTATCAAAAAACTTTAAAAACTAAATAGCAAAAATGTCAGAATAAATCTCTCAAATTTGGCAGAAAAAAAAAAAATCCATGCATGGTCCCTTTATACCTTTATAGAGAGTTACATAAGAATATTGACACATTCTTATTTTGTCCCCCAGAGGGGAACAGAAGAGGGACCCTGGTGGGTTGCCCCTCCTTTTTAATATCCAATAGCACTGAAGACCATCATGAAGAGCACGCTTGGTGCGCATTATTTCAAATTCACATAGTTTCCATGGCATAAGTAATTATCGTTCCACTTTACGCTGAAAAAAACAAGCTCTAGAGAAAAATAATCTGTCCAGAGGCTCCCTGCTCCTGGTAACCAAGAACACACAGCGATCGAGGTTTGGGCTTCCAAAGTTGCATCACAAATGCTTCCTGGGCCATAAAGTATTTTGCTCCCATTGAAAATTTTTGTCTCAAAATGGGTTTCGGGATACAATATGAAAATAGTGCTACAATTTGCTGCTATAAAACTCTACCTATTATATGCATGAATGTATTAGACTTTATCTCTGCCATTTCCTTAACTGAAAAATAGGAATGATAATAAGACTGCACCTCTGATCTATCTCTGAGGATTGAGAACTCTACAAATATTAGCTATAGTATCTACTTATATTTTCCTGAAAATATGTGCTTTCTTACATTTTTCCATGTAAGACTATTCTTACAATCAATGCCCACTATTACTTTTTTTTTTTTTTTTTCTACAAGCTTTCTTGGCATGAGGCCTCAACTTCATTTATGAAATCTTCTTTTATATGCATGGAAAATAGAAGCTACAGAGATAGAAGTCATGATACTTCTTATTTCTGGCGCTTCATCACCTTTGCAAGTTACCTTGTCCCTTTGAGACTCAGTGTCACTAGCAGTAACTTAGGAATAGCATCTATTACAAAAATCTTTGGAGAGCCTCTCAAACAGCATATAGGCACTACAGCCCTTTAGAAACCATAATGCTATTGCCCCGTGGTTGACTGTTTTCCTTGGTGCACATTCATAAGTCTTCTCGGAATCTCTTAGGAAAAGGTGTCTCCAGATTCAGAACATTTTGAATTTTAGAAAATTAATTCTGGCAAATATTGGCTCACTGTGATCCGATGCAGCAGCTCTTAATCAAGTGCATTAATATTCAGCACTAAAATACACAAATATCATCATTAAATAATAAAGGTGACACCTAGTTTCATGACTGCTAATGAAAGGTTTTATTTACAACTGAGTTACAGACACTTTTCACTTGAATAGCTTTTGGGATTTCTGAATTGGTGGTTAGAAGTTGTTAGCCTGCATTCCTGTGGTTTCACTATTAAACCCCATTAATCTTTCAAAAGCCCATACAGACTCCAATTTTTAGAAAACATGTATTGAGTGCTTTGATATGTGTGTTGTATAAACAATAGGGGAGAACCAGGACCGACAAAAATAGATTCATTTGTCCTTCTAAAATTAATACTGCTGTGCATCAAGGAATACTATAAACATAATGCAAAGATGTAGAATGGAAGAAAATATTTGCACATCAGATATATGATAACAGCTTAATAAGTGTGTTTATGCCGGTTTTTGTTGTGGTGTTGTCTCTTAAGTACATAGTTTACCATAATAAAGAATAATTTCTGTATAAAGCCAGTCACTGAAAAAAGACATTTAACTTTGGGGGCCTCAGTCTGTCTGACCAGGTGTATGCCTCTCTCTAAAACTTGTCAAATCATCATGGGACAGGCTAAGGACAAATTTAGATTTTACTTCAAGACCTAGGACTCAAGTGCCACGTAATAAAAAAAGGGCACAAGAAATTGTCTGAAGCTTCAAAACAATCTGCATCCAAAGTTTGAGTTTCCTTCACAACACATTTGCTGTTTCTGAAAGGGAAATTTCAGATCTGATCCACGCCTAGCAAATTATTTTGTAATTTAAAAGATATAATCAGAGTTACTTCTCAGTCCCCTTTAGTGATATTGTAGACTCAGCGCGCATCTCTTTAAAATGCCTGTAAAAGACACTAATTGCCTACCAATTGCACAAATGAAGTTTGTGTTATACCTTTCACTTTTTGGACACAGAACTGTCACCACACTCTTCTAAAACACATTTTCACCTAAGCACACACACTCACACATTTGTCAAATTCATTTCTTGAACGCTTCTTGATAGCATTCATTCCACTTTAAACCACCTGTCAAAACAGGCATTTAATTAGGTTAAGCTGTCTGGCTTTGTGAAAAGGTTTACTGTATTCACTTGTCCCTTCCATAAAATTAATACTTTGGCCAACTTCTGAGGAGATGGATTTTGCACTATTGAAAGTCAAATTAAATCCACCTTGGCCAAATAAGGGAAAAACTGTGTGTTGGAGACTTTGAATGCAACACTTCATTTATTATAATCTTTTGAGTGCCAAAGTACAAATTGGGCAGAACTGCAGCTGCAAGGAAGGCCAAACGACTGCACCACGCTCACTTGGCCCTTCTAGAGTGGAGCACAACTGCACAGAGGTGAGCAGAGTGACCACAGCAAACAAGCCCCGCCAGTCCTCCGCCCATATTCTCTATGAGAATGCAATCATGCATTCCGTTTGCATTCCACAGACTTGAACATTACCTAGTTTAATCCCTGCACATCATTTTCTAGACCACAATCCTGTTACTATGGTCTAAGAATGGCATTCCTTTCATTATGGAAACTCTGGCTAATATAGTCTGGTAACAATGCTTATAAATTCATTGATGTCCCACTACACTACTTTTGGGGCAAAAGTCTCTTTGTTAATGTAGCAGAAAGCAGTACTTGGAGCTGTTTAATCCTGAAGACAGAGTTAGTCGGAGACTGGGCTCGGAATTTTGCTCCTTCTCCAACACACTCCATGGATGGCTCTTCCACTGGCTTGGAATAAATGTGACTCACAATACCAATTATTATTTAAAGTTTGTAAAGCCTTGAGATCTCTAAGGAAGGATTCCAAATAGACAGTAGAATTAACAAAGACAAAGTGCTCAGATAATTTTTACCAAGTTGAAAACCATCACCATAAAACAGACAAAAACATTATATTTTACTTTAAGACACCGCAGGATAAGAATTCATATAAGATAAAGATGGGGGTAGAGATTACTTTTTTTCAACCCTTCACTTCTATTCATTAAGCGAATATGGCCTGTTTTGATTGAGCTACTGAAACTTAATTTGGCAATGACGATCAATAATAGTTTCAGTGAGTACGCTAGAAAGAAAGAAATTTGGTTGCTCATTTATTCTTTGGTGTGGCTAAAAGCAGAGACACAAGTAGCCACATTGATGAGAAAGAGTTGTGTCACCTTTCAACATACAAGAGTGATTTTCAAAAGGTTGGAGTTTAGGAAAAAGCATCTTACTGAGTCTTTATAGCATTAGGCAGTAGCTCTAAAGCCAACCAAAGGCTTTTAATAACTATACTTTAATGTTTCATTTATTAACCTAATTGCCATTCACATTGAGTTGAACAAAAATTTTCTTTAAAGGCAATCCTGTGACACTGAAGAGAGAAAAAAAAAAAAAAAAAACCAAGCAGTTTCTGATGAAAAACTCCAGCTCAGCCTGTAAATGCTCAGACTGTACTGAAAGGCATAATGAAGTCATCAGATTATTTGACTAATTATGATCAGTTTTGAATAAGAGAGGGAAGATTATCAGAAGCAATCCTGTACAACTTTTACAAGACAATGAAAGCAGAGCCTTCAGTGGGCGCTGGAATGAAATCCAGGAGGAAGATAAGTACATAGCTGAACAGTTCGATAGGAGAATGGTAAAATAAAGACGGATGACATTGACAGAGTTGTAAAACACTTCAGAACTATTCTGGACTGCCGAGATGTTTCAAAATGAGCTAAACTTATAGAGTTAGAAAATAATTATTTCTACATCTCATTCATCCATCATTTATAGAGTGCTTTTCTATATGTTTGGCACAAATCTCTGCTGTTTCAACTTATGACCTCACTCCCTGCTCGTATGGATCAGGCTAACAAGCCACACACGTTCCGTTGCTGGAGGAACAAGCCACAGAGAGGTTAAATTAGCCAAGAGAGCAAAGTTCTGAAGCCGGGATGGAAACTAATTATTCAGGCTCAACGGGTTTCCATGCTGTATTATCATGAACCGGGATACGGTAGCTGCAAAGAATGACAAGATATAGCTCTTGTTTTATTTTCTTTTATATGTTGAGACCCATAACTTGCTCTGCCATGCACAGAGCTCTTAGAGAATATGTTATTCAGTGTAAGGAGAAAGAAAACAAAATATTGTAAGATACATGAGCAGCAATAAAAGTTTAGAGAGAAATGGGGACTCACATCGGAAAACTAATCTTAAGTACAGGAAACGCAAGAGGAGGTCATTCCAGTATGATTTCTTACAATGTAGGTTTACCAGGCCATTATGCAAACACTAAAAATGGATTACTTTAGGTAACTTTTGTTAATGAAATAGAACATGATGTCCACATCTCATGTTTCTACTTATCTTGATTTTTCATCTGTGGTATGAATATAATGTTCAGATAATGTTTATAAAATTTATATGAAGTAAAGCCAGGGAGATAGTTTAGTGGCATAAGTGCCTGCCTGGCAAGTGCAGAGTCTTGAGTTCAACTAGAAGAGTTCAAGTAGAAAAAAAGGAAGATAGAAAGAAAGAAAGAAAGAAAGAAAGAAAGAAAGAAAGAAAGAAAGAAAGAATAAAAAGCCCTACAAATTAAGAATGACCTAGACTCAATTTTCCTGAGAAGTTTCCAATACATAACAGATGGTTCAGGGCCTGGCAGGATGGCTCAGTGGTCTAAAGCGCCTGCTTAGGAAAGCTTGGGTGGCTGCAGGGACTGTGGTTCAATCCCCGGCACCACATGCTGCACCAGCCCTGCCCTCAGTGCAGGCTGAGCCGGCCATAAAACTAAATAAACAAACAAACAAAAGTTCTGAAACAAGAAAAAAAATTATAAATAAATAAATAAAAAATAACAGATGGTTCAAAATAATATCAAATCATTACTATAGTTTCATAAATAACTTCTTTGAACCATAGTTCTTGAAATGTTATTTGGATCATATTTGCATTTTGTATGCGAATTTTGTTTTATAATTGATACCTCATCGTATATACAATGTGTGATCTTCAAGCCAGAATCTCCAGCCTAACTATGACCTCAGATCCATACATTTATAACCTCAGACACATAACATGTGAAACCATTCAAGATATTCTTTTCTTTTGTTCTAAAATATGCCAAGAACTATAGTTGCCTTACATAAGGCACCTTATGCTACATGAGACGTGAGAACTGCTTATCTCCCAATGTAATTTTGTATGAGTTAACCAGTATCTCCTTAGCTAACCTCTGCCTTCCCAGCCACTAGTTCCTACTATCACATTCTCTGTTTTCATGAGATCAACTGTTTTCCTTTGCACATATTATGAGAACTTGTAGCATTTGTCTTTTTGCGCCTGGCTTACTTCATCTAAATTAATGTATTTGCAGTTTGTCCACGTTTTCATGAAATTATAGAATTTCAGTTTTAATGGCTGAGTAATATTCCATCATGTATATATGAATGGTAATCTTTGACTCTATTCATCCATTAATGGACCCTTAGGCAACTCCCATACTTTGACCACAATAAGTAGTTCTTCAGTAAACACAACCATATGGACAATTCCTATACATTCTGATTTCCTGCCCTTTTGGATATATATCTAATTAGTGTAACAGGACTGCTAGATCACATGATAGTTCTCTTATCATCAAGGAGCCTCTTTAATGGACATGCGAATTTATATTAATTTACTTTTTAAAAATCTGCCAATATTTTGAATTTACATGAAAAAAATGCAACTTCAGTCTGTAAGTTTAGGTGTGAGCATGCAGTTTTGTTACATGAAAGACATTGACAAAATGAATAAATTCTGCACAACAATCCCAACTGTTGCATATTATCTAAACTTCTTGGCTCCATTCACAAAAGTTTGGTTAAGGCCTTGAGGTAATTATGCAATATAAGAAATGTCTCTTTTTCGGAAACTATATGCACTAGATTAAGGACGTAATTTTTAAATAATAAAAGAGCTTTTTTTCACTATAAAAAAGGAACATTTGCATTTTCATGCTTGTTTGTAAGTCATTTTCCAGGATTTTCATTCAATAAAAACATAAGAACACCAGCCACAATAAATTCAGAGTCACGAATTTTCTTTAAACACAATATAGATGGGCCTGAGAGATAGTTCAGTGGTCTAAAGTGCCTGTTTTTCAACCAAAGGGACCAAGGTTCAACCCCAGGCACCACATGCTGTGCCAGCCTCACCCCCAGGGCAGGCTGAGCCAGCCATAACATAAAGTTGAAAAAAAAATATAGAAAAATATGGATTTAAGTGAGAATCTTATGGAGCATCTTACCTAGGAATAAAATCTGACAGAACCTGTATATCACACAAACAAAATAGGTATTAGCAAAATATACCCAAACTAAAATTTTGTGTATAAAATAATATACAGGAGTCTAAATAAATAATTTGTAAAATGAGTTAAAGATAAGTAGCTCTGCTCCCAACTGAGTGGTTATGCAGAGTGGCAGCTTAAGCAGGCCAGGCAAAAGGGTGCTTCCAGTTCGCTCTGACTCTTGAGGCCCAATATTTCTGGAAAGACATTGTTTTATTTAGGACAACATAAAGAACAACTATCTAACAAGTGATTTTAAACCTTAGAGATGGAATTGAACGCATTTATGTTACTCATTATGCCCCTGGAAATATTGTTTTACATTAAGAACTATATTTTAGTAAATTATAGTTATGTAGGTAATTAAGAAGATACTATACATATGTCTGCATGTAAGTGCACACATGAACATATATATACATATGAACAGGTGAAGGCATGTGCAGTATGAGAAGTAGAATAAGAAAACATGAATCAATTCTAACCTATTTAAAAGGTCCAACCCAGAGTTGGTTAGATTATGGTAACTACTAGCACTTATTAGGAGCTTACCTATGCTTTGCTCTGTTCTCTCAAGTGCTTTGTGACATAGGCATTGTTATGTCCATGTTCCTATTTCACAAGTAGAGAAAGCTCAAGATGAGGACTTGATGGGCAAGATTGGCTCCCTAGCCGCTGGCTCTAGATAATCATTTTAAACAATATCTGTATTGCCCGCTCCACTATCAGACATTAGTTCAAGAGGTGCTCCCCATGTATGTGGTGGAAAGCATTTACAGAAAGGAAGTTCAAATTAATGCCATGTTGACAGGAGCTTATTTCCTTTTTTTTTTTTTTTAAGAATTTTTTATTTTTATTTTATTTTTTTCCTTGTTTCAGAACTTTTGTTTGTTTGTTTATTTATTTTTATGGCCAGCTCAGCCTGCCCTGAGGGCAGGGCTGGCACAGCATGTGGTGCCAGGGATCGAACCGTGGTCCCTGCAGCCGCCTAAGCTTTCCTAAGCAGGCACTTTAGACCACTGAGCCATCCTGCCGGGCCCTCATTTCCTTTAGATGTTAATATGATAACATGCATTGCAACTTACCAAAATGTGCATTTCAAATTTCCTACGGCACTAAATTGCTTTAGTATAAACCTTTTTGCAGAACTCATACTATAAGAAATACTTTTTTTTTTTTGTCTTTTTGAGAGAAGGTCTCGCTATGCAGTTGAGGCTGGCCTTGAGCTCACTTTTGTAGCCCAGGCTGGTCTCGAACTCGCACCAATCCTCCTGCCTCAGCCTCCCGAGTGCTGGGATTACAGGCGTGAGCCACCACGCCTGGCAAGAAATACATTTTTAAATGCTTTACAACCCTGCTTTTAATTTGTACATTTTAAACAAACAATATTAACAAGTCTTTTATACTCTATCTTTCATTCTTATAATTGTACCTTCAGTATTTTAAGTTGGTCTTTCAAATTCTTTCTTGTTTTTTAAAAATTTTATTTAGTACAGGGTCTACAGGGTCTCACTACATAGAATCTGACTCATAGTGACCCTCCCGTTTCAGCCTCTCAAAAGCTAGGATTACTGGCTTGTGCTACCACGCCCAGTCTCAGTCCTGTCTCAGCATGCTTCAGGGGCAGGGCTGGCATGGTAAACCAGCGATCAAATCCCTGGCACCTGAGTCTGCCTAAGCAGCTGCTGTATTCTGCTGAGCTATCTGGCCAGCTCTGCTTATTTTTGTTGTGAAAAAATAAATTCTTAGAACCCAGAATCTATTAATGTTGATGGAACATAATTATTTTAGTAATAAAACTTTATTCCCAGTATTAGATGTATTTACTAAACAAATTTCATTGTAAAAATCATTAGAGGGTATTAACCATCATTCTGATGTCTTTTCAGAGATATTAAAAATGGCTCATCTTTTCAAAATTATTTAAATAATTACATGGAATGAAGTTATGGATAGTAAATGAGTTAATATAATTGGCATGTTGTTCTTTTAAAAATAGTTCCTTTGATCTTATAATATATACAAAGTTAATATGTTAAAAAAAAATTCAGGACTGAACAAATAATTCAGTGGATTAAAGCAGCTTCAAGGGGCCGTGGGTTCTGCCCCAGGCCTGCTATGCTAGCTCCCACCTCGGGGCACACTGAGATGGCAATTGAGACTGGGTATGGTGGGGAGTGCCTGTGATCTCAGCTCTTGGGAGACTGTAAACAGGTGCATCATTACAAGTCCAGTATAGTAGTAAGACCCTGAATACCTTGAGAACCCTTCCCTAAAATACAAAGGAAGAAAAGCAAACAAAGAAAAAAACAGCGTGCTTCTGCCCACAGAAGTATGGTGGGCATTTGGCCTGCTGAGAGAAACTGGCATTTTAAAAGTGAAAGGGAAAAAAAAAAAAAAAAAAAAAAAAAAAAAAAAAAAAAAAAAACC
>PVJA010025794.1:0-30326 GCA_004027025.1 Myocastor coypus
AGGTGTATTATGTCCTTTGAGAGAGCTCACCCTGAATGCCAGCTAACCTTCATGCCAGAGCATCTCTCACTTATCTGCACAATGGAGTCTTGTTTCTGCTGTCATTTATACTGTGGCTTGTGTGGTGTTCTAATGGCCTTCTTGGTCACAGAGTTGAGGTTTGGCAACCACATATTTGCTTAGTTCTTCATATGCTCCATACTCTCCTGTAGGCCTAATGACATTATAATTTTATCAAGAAGGACATCCATTGGATATTTTTAGACTATTTGAATCTATATTAAATTCACAATCATGTGTGAAAAACAATGGTAGGTTGTATTTTTAGGGTGAGGTGCCAACTTTCGTACTCAGTTATATGCCCAGACTTTTTCTCTCTTTCTTTCTTTCTTTCTTTCTTTCTTTCTTTCTTTCTTTCTTTCTTTCTTTCTTTCTTTCTTTCTTTCTTTCTTTCTTTCTATCTTTCTTTCTTTCCGTCTGTCTGTCTGTCTGTCTGTCTGTCTGTCTGTCTGTCTCTCTCTCTCTCTCTCCCTTCTTATTTTCAAATGAGGTCACTCTATGTCCCTCAGTTTCCCAAGCGAGATTTGCAATTGCTATCCTCCTGTCCCCAGTGTTTGTACTTTCTTAGAGGGGGTATGCACTTCAACAGCACTTTGAAGGGCCACTGTGTCATTTAACATTTGATTTCCTTTCCCGGAACAATGAACGTGCTGAGCCCTAAGAACCAAGTATCTCTTTGCATGTTGTCTGGTTTTCTTTCACTTCTTTTACATATTTTAATGTAATCAGTACATTTACATCTGCATAGCAATTATTTACCAAGTCAATATAACCCAATGAAACATTGAAGAGCCAAATAATCATATTCGAAAAATAATAATTGCTATACTTTCTGCACCTGGATCAAGAACAGAAAGAAAAATAGAAACATAGCAAGAGAGAATATATATCTGCTAAATGATTACTATTGAATTCTGTGAGACTCCCAGTCCTTTCCTTTTCAGGCTTGTATTCATTTTTTTAAACTGAAATTACCATTTCTCTTTGGTTTTTTTTTTTTTAATTTTTTTTTAATTTTTTATTATTTTTATTCTTGTTTCAGAACCCTTGTTTGTTTATTCACTCATTTTTATGGCCGGCTCAGCCCGCCCCAGGGCAGGGCTGGCACAGCATGTGGTGCCGGGGATCGAACCGCAGTCCCTGAAGCCGCCCAAGCTTTCCCAAGCAGGCGCTTTAGACCACTGAGCCATCCCGCTGGGCCCCTTCTCTTTGGTTTTGAGTTTGTGTCTATAAATATATAGATGTTTTATATCAGGAATGATGTCATATTAGTATAACATGTGTACTACCTAAATTATATTTGCTTTATTAAGTAAACACCAGGTCATGTCGAGCTAAAGTAAGAAAGATTGGAATTTGTTTTTACAGTTCAGGGGACTCAACCCAAGATCTTAGGATCAAGGTACATCTCCAAGTCCTTTTATTTTTTGAAGTTTGACATAGTTTCATTGAGTCACTAAGTTGCCCAGGCTGGACTCTAACTTGGAATCCTTCTGCTTCAGCCTCCCAGAATGTTGAGGTTGCAGGAATGATCTGTTCTCCATTCTTAGCGTAGGAATCATTGATGCTCATTGTTCCAGTTCACATTATTTTACTTTGTACATCATTTTAATTCCATATCAGTTTCTTCCTTTGTACAACATGGAGTTAATATGTATTTAGGTCTATTTACTATTAGTAAATTTAATTATCTAAAGTGTTAAAATGTAAGATAGTATACAAATAGATTGCTGATGAGATGCAGTTGCAATTGCCTTTTATTATAGTTTTTCTTTTAATTTTCTGAAATTATTTCATATTATATTATCTATGCTTGTCATAAACTCCCATGTTGAGGCAATATTCCTGCCTCAGGCTCCAAAGTAGCTGGGTTATCATCATGTGCCATCATGTCATGTATGGCTAGATGCACTTAATTTTTAAAAGCAACAATAAACGCATGAATGAGACACTATGATTTTACAAAGGCTTCAAAGATTATTTATAGCATGAAATATAAGTATATTTGAAATGTAGCATATGTAGCATGTGGTATTAACCTTGAATATTAATATTTTTTATCTGGAAAATGGTATAAAGGTATTTTATAGAATTAAGGAATACATATATCTTATTGAAGTAGAGTGAGGATTAAGGAGAAAAAAGAATATATGTAATGGGGCTTCTTGCACTTAGGAAGAGTTTAATATTTGTTTTCCTTTTGCATAAAGATATAGAGATTCATAAAAGTTTCTTTCATTCTTTCTTTTCTCTTTTTTTGTAGTGGGAATTGAACTCAAGACCTTGAGCTTGACAAACAGGTGCTCTCCACTGAGCTAGATCCACAATCCCTAATGATAAAATTTTACATGGATGAAACATTTGTAGCCAATGGGAAGATAAAGTTAGAGAACATGTCCTCTATGTTACCTGTGCCTATATACCTCTTTCCAGTGACTAGCAACCCAGTGCCAGCCATGACCTATACCTCCATCACTAGAGACAAGTTTTGCTTGATTTTGAACTTGGTGTATATTTCTCTCTACTTAGCATCATATATGAAATTTATGAAGGCAAATTTTGTAAAAGGATAGTAGTCTTTTAAAGATTCCATAAAGAAAGCTACTTTGAAAAAATATGCAAATTAAAAAACTTTAAGGGTAGCTAGAAAATTATTTAACAATTCACTGAGTAAAACATGGAATGTGGACTTCAGAGAACAAACTAGAGCTTAAATGAAGTATTAGGGAAGAAAATGGTACAATAAAAGGTAAAGGAATTTACAACACATTCCATTTTTGAAAGTATTAAACAATAGGTGATCAATCACTTTAGAATGTTTAGCAGTGAATTAGCATGATTAGAAATGTGCTTAAGAAAATTAATCTTCCTATTGAGATTAAATACTATAGAGGGATCAGAGACAAGATAAGTAGTAAGTGGCATATTAAAATATGCCAAAATAAGGATAAAATTAATCTAAACCAGAAAAATGGAAAGAGGAATAAAAATAAAAATACTATGCTACTAAAATTCCATTTTAAAAGGAAAGGATCTATAGCTACAGACAGTTGAGATTGCATGACACCATTCCGTGCTAAATAGGATTAGAATATTCATAGATGATTATATAAATTTTCATCATTAAATAATTTCCACTCTGAACTAAGTGTAGTATATATTCAATGCCAAATTCAAGCCCAGGCTGAGCCACTTAGTGACTTAGTTAGACTCTGTCTCAAAATAATTTTAAAAAGGACTAGGTTCATCATAGCTCACTCTGAAGGATCTATATCACATCCCTAATATAACAAACTATATATATTTTTTGCAAAATAATTTTCCTCTATGAAGAAGTTTTAAATTTGAAAAATCATGCATTTTCTAGGACATTATTGAGAAGCCAAAGCCATAGAAATGGTAAATAGCTCAGAGGCTGTCTATCATTTAGAGTAGAAGATAACTGAATATGTGAGACAAATGATTACTGTGTATGACACCCAATGCTGGATACAGTATACTATAATTTTGACAAAACACATGAGATTTAAAAGAAAAATGAGTAAAATCTAAAAATTACAATTTTAAAAAATCTTGAAGAAATTTCAAGATGAAATAAAGTCTGTGATGAAAGAATTTAATTTCATAACAAATTTATGTCATAACTTCATTGAAGACAATAGATAAAAATGTAATTGATCTAAGTAACTGAAAATAGAAAATAGGAATCATACACAAACATTATACTCTTGTTGGTTAAAAGGTGTTCCTCTAGGAAAAAGGAGTTAAGTTTTATTATTGACACTCTATGGAGCCATGATGGAAGAATGTAAAACTTCACATTAAAGTAGGCTTATCCATAGGTCACACTACTGAGATGTAACCATTGGTATGAATTCATGATTGGTCTAACATAGACATGGAAAATACACAAAGAAATATTTATATATATATATATATATATATATATGAATGCATAAATGGGTGGTACAGATGCACAAATTGCCTAGTTCTATCATTTGACAGTCTCAGAAGAAACAGTAGCTCAGTAGTAGCATTCAGCATCCATATTTTGATGCTAACTTTATTCTTCTCTAAGAAGAGCCAGTGCCCTATGGAGAAATCCTTTATTTAGGATTGGGAAGAAGGTATATGAGCCTTGAGTGCTTCAATGGTGTCAAGTAAGGAAGTTCTGAATCAAAAAATAAAGTGATGAGATTGTGTCAAAGTATCATTTTGGGCTGGCTGTGGTGGTACACACCTGTAATTCTAGCACTTGGGAGTCTGAGGCAGGAGGATCAATGTAAGTTTGAGATAGACTGGGCTACAAAAGCGAGCTCAATGTCAGCCTGAACTGCATAGCGAGACTATGCCTCAAACAGAAAAAGAAAAAAAAAAAAAAAAAAAGGTATCATTTGATCTGCCTGGCTATTTCCCTTTTAGTTATGCACTGAAAGTGTTAAAGGAATTATAATACAGTGATACATGCATGCCCACGTTTATAGTACCACAATTCATAATACAGAGCATAAGTTTTGGAAGTAGTTTCTTGTTCATCAGAAAATAGAGGTAAAGGTAGCATGAAACTTACATACAATTTATGCACTCTTCCATAAAGAAACATAAATTTGAGTCATTTATTAAAAATGGTTGCACCTTAAGACCATCATGTTAAGTGAAATAAATTAGCTTAACCATCCCATTATCTTTCTTATATGAGAAACCTAACATATAAATAAGGTCAAAATAAAAGACAGATAACAGGAATAAGTGAGATAGCTCTTTTTCACACACACACACACACATATATATGTACATATATATGTATGTGTATATAGTGTGCGTATATATGTATTGTGTGTATATTTATATATAGATGGAGACAGACAGAGAGACAGATAAAGAATGGAAAGGAATGGAAAGAAAGAGGAGAAAAAAGAACTGAGATGTGTTACGTACATATACCAACTCTCTACAAGAATATAAACACTATTTACTGAAAACATGTAATAACAAAAATAAAAACTTAAAATGGGGACACAAGACATAACTTAAAGGACTGTCAGTGACCAATGTTGGAACAGTTAGCCTAAATATATAAATTCAGTTGTTTTGGATTATAACCAAATGTACATAATAACTATCCATATGTGAATACTAAGATGGACACTTTTGTAAATAACAAAATTGGGAGGGATAAAGAAATATTTCATACAGGGATTTGCCAAATAATTTCTATAGATTCACCATTATGGAACAAGAAAATGGCTTTTAATATGCAATGTATTAGTACACATTTAAAATAGTGTATACTTCTAGTACACAATAGTTATGATCATTTTGGGGAAGTGACATATGCATGTGTCATTTCTTGATCATATTTAGTTCCTTTACCCTCCTCTCCCTCTTCTCAATTCCCCAATGCCTAGCCCCTGCAAGAGTCAACTTCTAGTTTCCTGTCATCTCTTCTATCTATCTATCTATCTATCTATCTATCTATCTATCTATCATCTATCTATCTATCTATCTATCTATCTAACCATCCAGTCGGTTGTTTCTCTTCTCATGTACCTCTCTATATCAACCATCTATCTATACATTTATTCTTTTTTTTTTTTTTTCTTTTTTTTTGTGGGACCGGGGTTCAAACTCACAACCTTCCACTTGCCAGGTAGGCACTTGTGCCACAGAGCCATCTCTCCAGCCCCTATACATTTATTCTTTTTTTGCTGATATTTTCTCTTTTTTATTTTAAAGAGAAAAAGGATAAACAAACAAGCAGGTTAGTAGATTTTTAAAACAGGTGGTGCATTAGTTGTTACAATAGTTAACACATTTTGAGTTTAGAAGCAGGTTATTAGGACAGCTATAATAGTTCGTGCATTTCATATTGTTGTCTTTCTATTAGTTAATGAGAAAACAAGACAGAGGCATGATATCTTGTCTAAATAAGGTTTCTCATATGAAACATCCAATGCTTAATTTTCAGACTCTGGCTTATTTCACTTCACATTATGATCACAACTTTCATCCATTTCCCTGAAAATTACATAATTTTATTCTCTTTTATGCTGAATAATGCTCTATTTCATTATTTTTTTTTTTTTTTACTTTATCCATTCATCTGTTGACAGACCTCTCGGCTGTTTCTTGGCCTATTTACTGTGAATTATGCTGGTATAAATAGGGATATGAATGTACCACTGTACTTTTGATATAACTTCTTCAGTGTGGGCTGTACATAAGGACATTTTCAAGGTGTACAACACAGAAAGAGGGGAGGTGGAACGTAGAGTGGAGAAGCTTAGCTCTTTCAGCCAGGTAAACAAGGATAATATAACGTATTAACCACATGACAACCACATGAATGGTGATGCAAAGTTGGCCCATGCTGAGAAGATCACTAGGTGAAAGAAAGATCATATTTGTATTTTAATTACAAAATATGTGATTGAAATATGTGGTGAAACCATGAACAAAAAATATTATAGTAAAAATGCATCAGCATTAATCTTCCTCAAAAGAATCTCCCTTACTTTCCAATATGCATATATCATCATTTCTGCCACTGTACAAAGCAGTTCTTGGAGGTCCTCCTTCCTGTGTGTCTTTAGTTGTGCCAACATAGCTGTCTCCATGTCCTGAATTGATTCCATGGTGTACATGTTATTTTCTTTTATTTGTTTCTGTCCCCCCCCCCTATTTTCTGCTCTTTTGTATGAGGTTTTGAAATAGTGAATGTGTTTCAGGATCTCTTTGACGTTTCTATTCCCAAGTTTCATTCCTAACCCTGTATTTTCAGTTAGTGCAAAAATAAATGTTTTCTACTATCTCAGTACACACACACATCCATACACACACACACACACACACACACACACACACACACACACACAATGTTTACATTTCATGGTCATTTTGACTTTGGGAAAGAATCAGAGCTTTCTGGTGGCAGATCCAGTGAAAAAAAGAGAATGAGAACACATTATAATGTTTTCTCAGGCAGCTTTAAAGATTTATTTATTTGTATATTTATTTGGAACAGGATTGCACTATGCAGCTTAAACTCATAGTGATCCTCTTGTCTCAGCCTCCCCAGCACTGGGATTACAGGTTTGCGCCACCATGCTGGGTTTCATTGGCTGGTATGACATAGGGTATGGCATGGTATATGGTACTAGGGGTCAGATATGGGTCTTTGTGTTTTCTATGCAAGTGCTTATACTGCCAAGCTATCTCCCTAGCCTGAGACATGTATGTTCAACAGATTAATGACAATGTATCTTTTACTGTAATAATTTCAAAAGATACAAACATTCAGCATCTGTTGTGATCATACCTTATATATACGAGTCAGGGCATCAAACATCAAATGCATATTCTTTACAAAGAATGAAAAGTTTTGTGGCATTTTAATCTGTCCATGTATGCCCTGCCATAATAGCCAAAAACCCAAAAATAAATGACATGTAAGATCTCAAGAACTGACATGTCATTGAAATGACATAATTTTGTATCTTTACAAGAGAACATGTATCCATAACATAACTTGTTACACCTCTGTCTCAGACACTGCTCCTCCAGAAGTTATAAAACAAGTTTTCTTAGGCTGCCAGGGGAGAGAAACACAAGGAAAAATAACTCTTATTTAATTAGTGTTATGCTAGGGCCTGTTGAATTCTAGCTAGCTTCCTTGGAGTTTTCATGTCTTTTCTAAGCAGAAAGATGAATTAGGCAGCTCCAGAGCCTTGGAGAAGAGGAATTTTATATTCAGGCCATTATCAATTTGTTCTTGGACACCTTCATCAATGATGCATTAAATATTCATCACAGTTTTAAAATCTGAGACATTTCTATGTAAATGTACACTCAAAACCTTCAGAATCTTATTTTACATTGATTACATGTGGTTTAGGGACCAAAATTTAGCTGTTTTGTATTGAACCCTGAATTGTGTTCAGAGCAGTCTCTTTTAGCATGTAGTGATACTAGTATTTGTAGGGAGGCCTGGTTGGACTTGAAAGGAGTCTTTTTTCGTAGCGCAAGAAGAAAACAAAATCTGAATTATTTTCATTTTCCCTTCTTCATCCACGTTTCTCTCCCTTCTGTCTGCTACACCATCACTCTCTCCTTCCTTCCTCTTCCTTCTTTCCCTTCTCCATTTCTTCTTTCCTGCCCTGTTCCTGTGCATAGATCGGTTCCCACAGAAGTCACCCTTTTTGATCACGCATTACTTTTACCAACTACTCCATAGGAAGCCTCATGATTCTGTGTTGGCTTCTTTTTCTACTCTTCCAGAGAATTAGGTACAGAAACTTCAGTGACTGAGGCCAGTGTTTTGAATGTCGTGAAATTGACTCTTCACTTCCCATTTACCATCTTCCACCATAATTAGCCTTGTCACCAAGCAGCATTGGTCTAAATTGTCACTGTGTTTTGACATGGAGATTTAGTGAGGTGTCCACTTGTTAGTACACATTGTTTCTGAAGTTCTACAACATGATCTTCATGAAGCAAAAGAGAAAAGAACAACTGGGAGGAGAGTGAAAGCTTAATTGTGTTTGCTCTTAGTGGTCTGAAAACAAACCATCAGTGATCTTATTTTTTCTCTAAGCTACTTTAGCCTTTTTATTACTTTAAATATGCACACAGGGGTAGAAAAATATAGTAAACTCTTGTGTACAACGTATATCTCCCAGCACCAACATCTATTCTTGTTCCCAAATTTGTTTAATAGGATGTATTGCATAGTTTTCTTGTTCATTCCCCTCTACATTACTCGTTATTTCATTCTTTCTTTTGTGCTATCTTTTTTTGCAATTGTTGGAGTATTTAGGACAAACTATAAATAGTAAGCCATTAATCTCATAAATACTTTTTTAGGCACATAGATAGTAAAGCATGCATTTCAGGAGTAAAATAATCATATTATTGTCTTTGGTAACATAATGTCTTCTAAATATTTATTTACTTATTTAGTAAAGGGCCATGTTACACAGTTCTGACTCATAGTGATCCTCCTGCCTCAGCCTCCTCAGCTCTGGATTACTGTCATGCACCACCACACCCAGTTTCAGTGGCCAGCACAGCATATGCCAAATTCTGGGCCTGACACAACATGCAATCCTAGGAATAAAACCCAGGTCCTTGCATTTGCCAGGAAAGCGTTAAGACCACCAAGCTATCTGCCCAACCCTAATAGAATATTTTAAAAGAATTCTTAAGTCATTTTCTAAACTGTATATGCTCAAATTATTTTGTCTCAAATGAAATTTCTTAATGTTTGGTGTAAACTGGGGTTTGTATCAGTCAGGGTTTTACTAGAGGTACAAATAAAACACAAAATCTATAAATGCATGAAAATTCCAAGGTTGGCTTACAGTGTTCAGCCACAGAGTCAGATGAGGAAGGGTGCAGAGGGTGTCTGCACACCAGAGACTGAAGAATTTAGTTTAAGGTCTGAAGCCCACAGCAGTGTTCTGTGCAAGTCCTTATCAGGATGCCAATGGATCTGTGATGGAAGGCCAATGAGTCTACACCAGAAGGCTGAAGGATCTGAGACAAAAGCCAAGATTCTGTGCTAGAGCCAGGAGACAACGTCCAAGCAGATGGCAAAGATGGAAGCTCCTTCCCGGAGGAATGGGGCCCTCCATCCTTCTCACTCTCCTTTTCTGTGATGAGTCACTCTAGGGTGCGGCCTCCACACACTAGGGTGTGGAATTGCTGAGACAGTTTAAGCTCTTAGCTTCTCAAATTGACACAGTCAAGGAACCACTAGAGGGCTCATTAAGGTATGAACAATAGTTCTACCTAATCTATGCATTTCAAAGATATGAAACACAGTGTCTGTTCTTACCAATATGAAGGACACAGATACAAGATTTAATGTAACTTCTGAAACCAGATTTGCTCCTTTTTTTCCACTTGGAAAGGTTATACTTGATGTATAGTGAAACTTCTGTTATTTTAAATTTTAACTACAATTATCGTTTCTGAAATGTTTTCATTACAGAATACAGTGTGAATATAATTAACTTTTTAAAGTCCACGTAAGAAGAATGAAAACTCCAGAGATGTTTGTTAGTTCAAGATGTGAAACAAGAAATGAATCAATATTAAAAATTCCTCACTAACGTAGTGTTAAACATCCACAGATTTTTGTGAAAAGTATTATTTTTATGCAAGAAAACTAATATTTCAAAGTTGTTTCCTGAGCTATACAGTAAATAATTGTTTTCTATTAATTTCATAATTTCAGGAAATATGCTTCACATATAAATTATATTAATTTTCTTTTTGCTAGACAAAGTATGTGATATCTATAACTTAAAATGGGACAGACTAATGTGGCTAAGGATGCCAAAAATTCAGTCTATGACTGCCTGGTTCTAAGGTAAGAATATCGTGGCAGATGCAAAGTGGCTTAGTCTGCAGTAGCTAGGAAGCAGAGCAGGGAAACAGCACTAGAGAGGAGTGAAAGAGGGGCTGGTTAGAGACCTCAGCTCCATGTCTCCTCCGTACACCCAGAAGTACAATTTACTGGTGCCCTGTGTAGCTTCCAAGCCAATCAAATTGACAACCTACCTTAAGCATCACATAGGTATTTCAGCTTGGAAATATTACTCTATTTCTTTAAAACCCAATTTCCTTATATAAAATAAAACAGTAAATGTATTGCCTACCCCAAACTGTACTTAAGTCAAGATGAGACAACCTGTGTAATAGATGATCTGATCATGAACGTTAAGCTATTTCATCATGATCATCCTGATGTTTATGCTCTGCACAATTTCCTGTTTTCAAGTTTAATTTTAATTTAAATTTTTTTGTCTTTTTGAGACAGGGTCTCACTATGCAGTTCAGACTGGCCTTGAGCTCTCTTTTGTAGCCCAGGCTGGTCTCGAACTCGCACCGATCCTCCTGCCTCAGCCTCCTGTGTGCTGGGATTACAGGCATGCGCCACCACGCCCAGCTCTCAAATTTAATTTTTAACAGTTAGAACCTATCTCAGTTATTCGTCTCTTGTTGCTGGGACAAATACCAGACACCCAAAAGGAAGGAAAGGTTTATTCAGCTCACAGTTACTGCCGCAGGTTTAAATCCATACTTGGCTGGCTTCAAGGCAGACTGGCACATGGCAGAGAACAGCAAATCATGGTGGCAGAACAGCAACAATGGCAACCAAGAGAGAGTCTGTCTCTCTGTCTCTCTTATATTGCATTCATGCTCTCTGCCCAAGGTTGGGTTTAACGCTCACACCCATAATCGATCAGTACTAAAACCTATAATCCCAGAAGATCATGAGTTAATCTGAAACTCTAGAAGTCTTCACGCCATGACTACATGAGGCTTTTGGGGGAAAACTAGACACAAACTATAACATTCCACCCCTGGACCCAAGTCTCATGCACATTATTTTGTGAAAAAGACATTTTAATACATCTCTAAGAGTTGCCAAAGTCCCAATAGTTTCAATATTGTTGAAAACTCCAAATCCCAAGTCTCCTCCAAGGTCCAAGGCAAACTCTGAGCTGTGAGCTCCTGTACAAAAGAAATGTCAAACACATCTATCATTCAAAGGCACAAGATAAACATTACCATTCCAAAAGTTGTAAATACTGGGGGAATACAAAACACTGGACCAACACAAGTTCAAAATCCAGCAGGGCACACATTAAATCCTGTAGTTTCAACTGGAACTAAAAAGCAATCTGTGCTACGTTGTGAGCTCAAAAGGCATTACATGGCTTCGCCTCTATGACATTCTTGGTGGTAGTTCCATGGCTTCTCTCTTAGGCTGATTTTGCTCCCTCCTTGTAGTTTCCCTTAGATGACCCACGTTATAGGTTTTAAACTTCTGGGGTTTCCACTGAATTGGTTTCTCACTCTTTGCTTCACACACTGTCCTCATAGCAGCAGAGCCTGGCCTCCCAGGCTTTCTTCTGAAGTTGAATTGGAAACCTTAACCTCAGAACTCCTGCATTCTGAATGTACCTAAAACCAAGGCCATGTGGATGTTGCCAAGGACTGCTGACAGCTAGAGCAGTAGCAAGGCTTCTTTCTTGCTCAGCTTTAGGAGTTGAGAGCCTGGATTGATGAACACTCTCACACTGATTCTGAGGAACCAAGTCTCCATGTCAAGGCCATTTTGGAATCTGGTATGGCTACTGCCTCTATTCTGGAACATGGAGCTCTGTGGCTTTCTTCTGTAGCAGAGCTACTACATCCTGTGATGCCTTCAGGACATCCTTTCCATTATCTTGCTCCTCTGGACCATCAGGATCCTCTCAGCTCCATCTTTGCAGTCCACAACTTTACTGGTGCTTCCTTTCTGGCCAAGCTCACAACATTTGAAATCATCCTACTTGGCTCATTGCTCTTGATTTTCAGCATAAATCTGGATAAATGCTCCCAATAACAGCCATGCTACTTGGACCAATATTTGGCTGCTTTGAAAGATTAGTCAGTCTGCCATTCTTAAACTCAGACTCAGAAAAAGTCTCTGGACATGAGCAAAATTCAGACAAACTTTGGGCCAAGCCACAGCACAAATCATCTGCAGTCCAAAAACCAATGCAGCCCTTCTTTATAGTAGAGACCTCCCCAACTTGGTCTTTATAGACAGGCTTTCTGTCTGTCTTTTGATCTGAGCTCTGATCAGAATCTCCAAAACAGAACAAATGAAGCTGTTCCAGCATTTCACAAGTAGACTACCTCTCCAAACCTTTCCTATCTCTTCCCATAAGCCATTCTTTACAGGCAGGCTTCCAGACAGTCATCTGGTCTGAGCTCTGAGCAGAATCTCCCTTACAGAATAGCCAAAGGTTTTCCAGATCTTTGTAAGTACACAACTTCTCTAAATCTTCCCTATCTCTTTCCATAAGCCATTTGCAAAAATTTGCAATCCACATGGTCAGGTTAGTCATAACAATGACCCCACTCCGGGTACCAAATTCTGTCTCAGTTACTCTCCTCACCATTGCTCTCTGTTGTTATTGTTGCTGTTCCACTGCTATGAACTGCTGGCCTCAGCCATATGCCTGTCCTGTATTGTATCCTGCTGAGTGTTGCCTGGATTCTCCAGTAACTGTGAGCTAAATAAATCTTTCCTTCCTTCATTTGAGTGTCATGTATTTTTCTCAGCAATGAGAGAAGAGTAACTGAAACAGAATTCATCTAGAAATTTCCACAAAGAAATGCAGATGCTGGGATTTTTTAGTTCAAGTTACAACTCTTTTCTATTGTTGTAGCATCTTTGATGCATGCCTCTCTACATAGGTTCATTATGAACACATACATATTTCTTCCATGGCTGACCTGTTTAGGCAGTGTTGACCTTAGCTCCAGGAGCACTTGTTTAAGGAGAAAATATTCTTGGAACCAGGATTTTTATTCTTGTTTATTTTATTTATTTATTCATTCATTTTCATTTATGCATTTGATACAGCGTCTCATTTCACAGCTCAGACTCATTGTTATCCTCCTACTTTCAGCCTCCCCAGCACTGGGATTACAGGAACAACTGGGATGAGGGAAAGGAGAATGGGAAGAAGCAAGAGAAAAATATACACATATACATAGGATAGTGTAGATGATTATACTGCTGATTTCTGCTGGTCTCCTGAGGGAACTAGTTGATACTCAAAATTGTTTTTCTTCTTTTAAATTTTCTGATGAATTTCACATGCTGTCTTTGTGATCTGAACAGCTAATTTGAGGATGACAATGTAAAATGTAACAGTATTCTTCAATTTATATCATTTTGTGAAATTCTATATTGTTTTAATGCTTTTTTTTACTATTTTTATACTCTAAAAATAAAAAGCAAGAGGCCGGGCGTGGTGGCTCACACCTGTAATCCCAGCACTTGGGAGGCTGAGACAGGAGGATCGGTGAGAGTTCAAGACCAGCCTGGGCTACAAAAGTGAGCTCAAGGCTAGCCTGAACTGCACAGGGAGACCCTGTCTCAAAAAAGACAAAAAATAAATAAATAAATAAATAAATTAATTAATAAATAAATAAAATAAATAAAAAAAATTAAAAAAAAATAAAAAGCAAGAAAATATTTGTAATACACAGATATAGTGAAAACTTGTATACAAAATTTATGAAAAATGCTTAACATAAGTAGTAAGAAAATAAACAATTCAATCATAAATTGAACAAAATTTCTTATAGAAACCATTCAAAAAATAAACATACACATGGTACACACACCCATATTATAAATGTTCAATGTAATTTGCCATTTATATTTTTAGAAATTATATTCATATATATTTCCAAACAGTAAATGCTTATAAGAATATAGAGCATCAGAGCTCACATTCATTGCTGGTGGAAATACCAAATGGTGGACCTACTTTGGAAGCCACTTCAGTGGTTTTGTATAAGATTAAGCATACTCTTACCATACAATGCAGTAATTGTGCTCTTTATTATTTATCCAGTTGTTTTGAAAACTCAGTTTCAAACCAAAAGGCTACACATACAGTCATTTGGTTCATCAGTTTTATTCACAGTCACTTGAAATTTGAAGCAACTGATACTTCATTTGGTATGTGGCTGGATAAATAACGTGTAGCACAAACATACACAGAAACAGAATTCAGTATTAAAAACAAATGAGCAACTAGTCAGTGAAAGATATAAAGGAAATGAAAATACTCAATGAAACAATTCTGTTGGAAAAGATTGGGAGCAGATGTCATGTGAGGTGGGATACCACTGAGAAAAGCAAGACCAGATAACCATTTTAGATGGCTTTAATTCTCTACCAAATTCTTCTATTTTTTTTTTTTTTTGTTGTTGTTGTTGTTTTCTAGCCAGACTGCCAGAGTCTCCCTAAACTGATAGCTACCTACCCCAAGTGGCAACTCTGCTTCCTGATCCTAGGTCCAGAAAGGCAAAATGCAAGTACTTGGATTGAGTGGAGGAACTTTCTTGGCTCTTAAGAGTATGAACCTTACTCTTAATAGGACTAGACACAAGGCAACACATGGAACAACACTTGCTTCCTGTACTCACAGTCAGTTGCTTCCTCATGACACCAGGGCCTTGCACAGTCATGAGAGTTGGCTGTACCCATGTGAAATTTCCATGGCTTATCAGGGCTCCTAGAAAAATTCTTCATAGTGTGGGAGGAGGAAAACACTCAGAGAGCTTGATCCCTTGAAGACAGGTGTCTTTTCTATTCTCTTCAGCCCTGTCTAGTACTTATAACTATAAACCCACTGAGAACATAAGGGGCCATGATTTATATATGCATTCTCAACTGACAGAGGGCTTTTTTGTCAGGTACTTTTGTTTTTTAAATTGTGTTTATTTGGCGTGAAGTGTGTATGCCTCTGACTTTGCTAAAACTAAGGAATTCATGAACTTATCTAAACTTAAAGATAAGAGATATTAAAGAGGGATTAAGAATACATATTAACATACATATATGTTAGTATATTAGTTAAACATATGAATGTATATAAATATAATTCTAATTTTTCTATTCTAATATATAATTCAAATTATATATTAATATAATATATATTAAATATATGTCATTAAAATAATACTTTGTTATGAATTATCTACTAATAGATGTGATAATATTCATATTTTCTAATTAAAAAGTGTCTTTAGGACATTCTCATAGATAACAATTAAAACTCTGAAAACACATAAAAATCAGAAAAAAATTATTTTAAAGTTCTGGAAAACAGTCTTAAATTGAATCAATTGAACCTATTATTTCCACCAGTCATGGACAGAGAAAGATTGAAGATTTGACCTGTGCAGGTGAAGATGGCATGCACTGGGCAGGTCAACATTTATACTGTTTTTTCCACAGAGCTGCGAAACTAAAATTTCAAGGACAAAGTTAGAAGCTCTGTTGCTGGGGACACAAGCGCTATAACTAAAGATTATACGACAGAAATTATACAAACTTTCTTAAGCATGAATATTCTTTCCAGTGAATGTGTGCAACTCAATAAACTGTACAGATATTGAAGGTGTATTAAAATGAAAACTGATAAGATACATTTCTTCTTCACAATCACGTAATAATAGTTCAGTCTGAGGACTTCATTTCATAACACTTGGGAGGTTTGTGCTGATACAAATAAGTCCTATCATCTAGAAAATATTTAAACGTTATACTTTTGAGAGTCCGTGAGACTCTTTGAAAATACATTTATCTTCCAATATTCTAATATGAATGCTGAATCTAAATACTTGAGGGCTCACTTTATTTAGGTAAGGTTGAGTTTCATTGGTTGTAAATTTGGTGTTTTTATATTCCTAATACAATGCTAAGTACCTAGACTCCATTCAAAGTATCTATAAATATGTACTTCCTGAAAATTCTAACTATCATAGTAAATTATTTCTGCCCCTCCTTCTAGTGCTTCTGCTGGAAACATATGTCCAAGTCGAGGAACAACTTTTTATCACTTTAAAGGAATGGGTACTAGGCCAGAAATAATCGCAATAAAATGTGTGTGTATATAATTCTCACACACTGGATATAAACATAGCAACTTTTTCTAATTGGAGAGAATTGTCTTCATGGCCGTGCGTATTTGGAGGTGAAGGTTTTCTTCCTTTCCACGCTGCTTGCATCATTAGATAATGTTTCTTATCTCACACTCTTCCCTTAACCCTCCTCTTCTTCAAAAAATTCTCCAAATATGACTCAGAGGGGAATAAGCAGCCTTCAGTATTCCAAACATTCTAATCCTGGATTCTTACCTTAAATCAATAAGGTAATTGCTATACTATGAAAAGACTATATTAAAAACAAACATTTGTATTTAGCCATTGCCAAACTAATAATATTATATCATATTTTCAGTCACAAAATAATGGCTCTGGAGTAATCTTTTTCATGTGTTTTGATATTAAATAGAATGGCATATTAATAAACTCAAAAGTTAGAGGTTAATGTCAGTTTTGTTGGCTTTCCTATTTTTATCTATCCCTTCATTTCACTGTTTTCCTCATCTGGTGGATTTTTTCTGATGGAGTTCATAGAGTTTTATTCATTGTTATCTCTTTCTAGAATATCCTTCAAAACATTAGGGAGTTGTGGTTTGTTAAATTAAATTTCCTCAGGTTTTCTTTCCCATGAAGTTATCTTCTTTTCTTTTCTTTTTAAAGTGAATTTTGGATAGGGTCTACAGTGTCCATAGGATTTCACTATGTAGATCAGACTCATAGTGATTCCCATGTTTTCAGCCTCCCAAGTGCTGGGATTACAGGCAAGTGTCTTATTTTCTTATCAGTTTTCAAAGATAGTTTTGAGGGTTATATTAAACTGAGTTGAAGAATGTTCTTCTTAGCATTTGAAAACTTCACCTCAATTTCTCCTTAACTTAAGAATTTGTACTGAGAAGTCAGCTGTGACTTTGATGGGATTCCTTTATAGGTGATTAAATTCTTTTCCTTAAGAGCTTTTAGGATTCTATTCTTGGATTGAATTTCTGGAATGTTGATTTGATATATCTGTTATAGATTTTTTAATTGTAATGAATTATAGTTTTATATGCCTCACTTAGCTGTATGTCAAATTGTTTTTCCTGGGCTGGCAAGATAGTTCAGTGGCTTAGTTCCTGCCTGACAAGTATAAGGTCCTGAGTTCTATCCTCAGTTCCAAAAGTAAAAACTGCTTTTCTCTACCTGGTAAGTTTTCTGCTGTAATGTCTATGAACAGCCTTTTTTAAAATCATTTGTTCCATTTCCTGAATTTTCATGGACCCAATCAATCCTAACTTATTCTTCTCTGTCTCATCTAGCAGCTACTAGATTAATTTCTCTTGGTCCCTTGCTCTTTCTGAGAAATCTTTCTTTTCATGATCACTATCTTCAAGCCTGTCTTCTATTTCTGAGATCCTGACCTCATAGTGACTTAATATGCTGCATATATTTTCAATGGAATTTTTAATTTCTTGGATATCTGCTTTAATTGGCAATATGGGCTCCATTTGTTTTCCTATGCTGAGCATTCATGGCTTCCATTATTTTCTTAAGCTCCTATTTTGTTTGTTTGTTTTTGTATCTGCTCTAGTGTCAGAAAGCATGGTTTTCATTGTGGATACCATCTCTGCAGTTATCTGAGGAATTTTCTCTGTTTTGGTTGATTTCTAGAGCCCCATTCAATTGCTTTATTGTTACCACTTCAGAGAGGCTAGGTGGTTGGCATTTAGGTTGTCAAACCTCATTGCCCTCTGGGTTTGCCTTTGGTGAGCTAGCAGTCTGGGGTTGCATCTTGTTTAAATATCGTTTTTGAGTTTTTCAAGTTTAATTTTTTGGTTGATGCTTATAAATTGCCTGTGATATGTTACCTTATTGATGGTATTTAGAATGATTAGGAAATGACTATTTTTTTTTTAGGTATCTTCCAGGTGTAACTAACTTGTGGGTTTTGAGATTGTTGTGAAATCTTACCTCTTAAAAAATTTTAAAGACAAGAACTTGCTGCCTGTGTGGCTCCTTCTGTGGTTCTTTTGCATTGTGGCATGGCGTTTTCTATGATCCTTAGTCAGTCTCAGCCTTGGAATGCCAGGAAGAAGAGCTGTTTATAATATTTATCTCATTTTTGGCAAAAGTGGTACCAACAGCAATGACAGTAGCATCAATTACAGCCTAGAAAGTGATAAGCTGAGGTCGACATTAATTTGCCACCTGTAACTGTATGAACTATATTTGTGGTTATATAACAGAATCTAAAACATGCCATAAAATTAGGTGTAGTATGTAAATCTTTGATATGTCAATTTTACTCCTTTAGCTTAAAATTTAACAGGGGTTTAGGAAAAACAGGGTGGTAGAAGAAGAGGAAGAGATGGGAAACAGGATTGGATGCCAGAGCAAACACTAACTCTGGGAAATTGCTGAAGACTGGAGGGACAGAGGAAAGGAAGAGATAATAGTAGAATGAGACCACAGCCATAAAGAGACTAGAACTATGGCCACATTCATGTAAAGACAAGATCAAACAATGAAGGAGAAACAAGCAAACAGAAATAAGTGATAGAAGAAAAACCCACTTCTGGGTTTGTCTCTTCTGTCACTGGTGGATAATGTGTGGAGACGGAGGCCTTATCCATGTTGATTTATCCCAACAGCCAGTAGTAGCTTTGGGGGAGGAGTAATGGATAACCTCAGTGACCTTGCTCCTTTTGGCCGAGACCAGACTTATTATACATGTAGCCAATTAGTATGCCTTCCATGGTCCTGAGCCCCACTGCGAGCTACTAGATGAAGACAGCAGCTACTCTGAGTTCTGAGCTCATCCAACCCCTCTCTGATATGGCACCCAGCCAATACTTGTTCATGCAGAATGAGTAAGCCCTCAGCACTCTCTGCCAGCTGGGGCTGTCTTTCATGTTCACTACTCCATTCCACCATTGCATCTGTCTGTGGAGACCTCTGGGGTTGCCAGCCGTCACCGTGTAGTCACATGTTTGAATCACTGGTCTTGTGCAATGAATCACATCTCAGGAAGAAGTCATCACTGGCTACCTCTTTTTTTCATTGAAATTTCTCTCTTTGCTCTTTGCATGGACTTTAGTTCTTGTTTTATATCCTTTCGAGGAATTTCTGTCCTTCTTCTCTTCCTCACATTGCTATATTCCAACATCTGGCTGACAACAGTAAGAGTCTCTTTCTCAGCTGCTTACCAATCTACCATCTCAGTGCCTCTTTTCCAAGTTCAGTTTAATAAAATTAAGTAATATGTCAATAGAACAAATTTTTCTGAATTGTAGGTACCTCTGGTCCACAAAATATTCCACACCTGAAATTACAGGCAAGCATGTAATACAGTATAAACCTACTTTAAAAGCAATAGGTGCTTATATTTATCCGTGATGTGGATTAGAGAACACACTCACTCACAAACTCAGTAGGAGATGGATTTTTTTGCCTATATTTCAATATCACATTAAATCAGATATAAATCATTAAAGAGGTGATGTAGTGACTTTTTATTCCCATTGTGTATGGTAATCAATGGCATATGTGAGCAAATCCCAATAAGATCTCCAGAAAAGTGTTTATGACCTAAAGCTATCCATTTTCAAGAATCTCTTGAGTTCATCTTTTTCTGTCTGTCCTTGTACATTTTAATTTTCTCTCTGCTCTTTTAAACTCAGTTAATTAGGGGATTTCACTTCCATGTAATGATGGACTCTTAGAAGGAGCTTGTAATTACAATGAGAATGTCGTGTCCCATTAATCACAGATTGTGGGTTAGTTGGTAATTCCTCACACAGCATTCTTTCTTGCAGATGTTTTACACTGCAATTGTTCACCTCCTTCCAGAACAACAGATTTGTCCATTTAGATAGCATTCCTCATTCCAAACACTGCTTTGATTGTCTCTTTGAATCAAGAAAGCACAGGAAGTCTCAGAGTGAAGAGATCTTCATTTCTCTCTGAAACTGAATTTTGTGTCAGCATCTTGATCTGAAATATCTCTTTATCATATCTTCAGGAGTAAAACATAAGTGATTAATTTATTAGAGTGTTGTGGCACCCAAAGTATTTAGCAAAAAAAAAAAAAAAAAAAGAACTTATCTAACATTTACTTGTGAAGAGATAGAAAGACTCAAGGAGAGAGCAAGTGTGAGAGAGAGGGAAACAGAGAGAAAGTGGGAGGGAGAGAGAGAGAGGTGATACACATTATACATTGTTAGGATTTCTAAAATTATAGATTTAGCACTGATACATTTTTTTTTCCTGAACCAAGAAAATTCAATATATATAATACAATCATACAATCTTATCTTTGTATTTCCCTATCAGGATTTTTTTTGCCAAATTCTCTCATATTTATCATATTTAATTATGTTCCTGGAACTCAGGTTTAAACTATGAAGTATATTCAGATTTCTCCTTTCCAATCCCATCTATGAATAAATTTCCCACAAATGTTTTTATTATAGTATAAGCCTCACTCATATCCTATTTTTCTCCATTGAGTAATTCTCTCAAAATCTACACACACATTATTTTTCAACTAAGATTCTGATATAATCTCTTAACATCTATATCATGATAACTTTTTTTCTTCTTTGATTTAATTTTGCAGTGCAAAGGTGCAAACCTAGGGTCTTCCATATTCCAGGCAAGTATATTATAACTGAATTAAGAACAAATTTCTCACAGAAAAAAAGTATAATTCACATACCATAGGAGAAATTTGTATCAGTACCCCTTGGATATCTTCCTGTACAGGCTACTGAAAAGACTTGTAAGAGTTAGCTGATATGACATTGTTCTGACAGTGACCACCACATCACCTTTGCTCCTCTGTGGTCTTCATGAAGCTCAGGTGGCTTACAGTTTTTCAAGCTGAAAAGAACTTAAAGTAGAACAAAGAAAGAAATCTTAATATGGTTATATAGTCATCGAACACTATGTTTGAATTACTTTTGACAGTCAGTGTGCAATTTAGATGGTGTGATTATCAAAGAGTTGAAAACTTTTTTTTTTTTTTTTTTTTTTAACCAAAAATTCAAAGTAGTAACTTATTTTGAGGGACTAGGAAGATAGGTCAGTAGAACAAGCGCTTGCCTGGCAAGCAAAGCACGAAGGCCTGAGTTCAATTTCTGGTTCTGAAACAAAACAAAACACAACTTACTTTGAAAGTAAATTTCTGTGATTTTCTAGATACAACAAAACATCCAGTGAAAGTGTCTGAGAGTCTGTTTTATCACAATATCCATAAGAATTAATGATCATGAAGTGCATAAAATACTAAAGTATTTAAAATATAAAAGCATGCTCTTGGTAATATGGTCAGAAGAAAATATAAGCTCTTTTCTCTCTCACTTAGCAAACTCTTATTTTGTTGAATGACTTCATATTTGGGAGTTTTATGTCTTAAAATCCAGACTAACCTCGTGCCCTCCAAGCAGATTCCATTTTCTAGAGCCCATTTCTTATAATACCCTCCCCCTCAGCCCTGATCCTTTTCCTCACAATGTTCCTTTGTGGTTCAAATTTACTCTCCAGCTTGGATCCCCCAACCAGCAAAGTTCTTGATAACACATTCATTTCAATTCACAAAGCTCTTCCTCTCTATTGTACCCAAGATATGAAATCCTCATATAGTCATTTTAGGAAACTTCATTTCTTTGTTAATGCATACATTCTAAAATGGTAACATGATTAATTACACGTTATCTAATAGCATTCAACACAAACAAAAAGAAATGATAAACTCCATGACCTATAGCATTCAGTGACTCACGTGGTGACTAAGTGACAACCAGACGCTATGGGTGGTATCACTGTGCACGAGCGCTATATAGCCAGCAGCATTACAGTGAGTTTACTTTCTGGATTTCAAAACCACTTTCACAGTCTGGCTTCATGGTAGACTTTTCTAATCCCAGTATTTTGTTAGGGTGAGGCCAGAAGAATACAAGTGCAAATCTAGTCTGGACAATTTAGCAACCTAGCAAGACTCTGTCTCGGTGTAAAAGTTTTAAAAGTATCTGAGAAAGTAGCTTAGTGTGAGTGCCCAAAGTTGGATGGGGCCCTATTCCTTTATTTCTTTTAGAAAGCCTTTCTCTTTCTTTAGGGCATTTTTACCTTCCCCATTTCAAACTTTCAATTACTTATTAAAGACTAGGTAGTAATTACCCTAATTAATTTTTGAGTCTTTCAATGTCATCAAAAACATCACTTCCTCATGAAGTCTTTTCTGATATCTAAAACAAGTTGTTGTACACAATCACTTTAGTAGGCAACATACATTCATTTTACTTGGGACACTTGATCATTATATATTTCTTTCATCATTTCACTCATTAATCTTTTCTTTATATCCAACTTTAATGCTTTACAAGTTGCTGCACTTTGCCTCTCTTGATTACCACTATATTTATCATGAATGGCAAATTGCTTAAGACATAGAAGTGTTGCATAAATGTTTGTCAAGTACATGGAATAATCTAGACATAGCTGGAGAAAGACGCATGGCAGAGGAATGCTGAGAATGGCCTTGTCTTCACCCAGTACTGCTGCAGTTGTTTGGGCCCTACCTAATGAGCTTGAAAGTGGATAGAAGTACTAGGCTCAGAGGTGAGAAAGAAGTAACATTTGTTGAGGATGAAAGTGGCCATTTTAATCAACAGCATGCTCTCTGAAGTTTATGCAGGCAGCACTTCAATGTCTTAAAGAGAAAAAAGTAAAAATGATACAGACACGGGGAAAAAAGAGAAACAATGACTTATTAGAAACAAATTAGCACTTCTGTTTGAACAAGTCCACACAAAATCAGATGGAGAATTTATTTATACCTTTAAATAACTGCAGTTAGTGTCTAATACAAATTGGATAAACATTTATGGCATCACTAAGGAGGGAAGTAGATAGGATGTATCTGTGTAGAGAGATTATTTTTAAGTTTGCTCAGAAAGGCTAACTGAGAAGATACTATTTTCAGCATGATAAGGATCATGAGAAGAATTACAGATTAAAACATTACAGGAAGATAGAGCAACATAAGCAGAAGTCCTGCTGCAGGTACAAGCCTGATGTGATTTACCAGGAGTGATAAGGAAGCTGTTAATAGGCAAATTCATGAGAGCATCCTTGACAAGAAAATTGCTCAAGCTGATGAGAATTACATGGATGTGAAGATATTTTAAGAGCTTTGAATTTTATGCTGAATGATACGGGACTGGCTAGTTACAATTTAAGTGGAGAATGCCTGGTAAGATGACAAAGTAGAAATGAGAAGATTTGCTATTAAACTAACAAAAAATCCAAAGACTGGGTGTAAACTCAAATTAGGATGATAGTGGTGGAGGCATGAATTTGTTATATTCTTGAAAAATTTTGAAAATAGTGTTCAGAATTCTATCAGACATCTTGTCTATGAAAACACTAAAGAAAATCAACATTATGTACAAATTTTCTGACCTTAGCAGTAAATGGATACAATGTTCTTTTGTAATATGGAAGAATCATGTGAGATGTAGCATGGGGCACACCACAAGTCCAATGCTTAGATGAGATCTCTCTGCTGAGTAAGTAGTTCAAAGCTGATCTCATGGGAAATATAGGAGTGTTGAGTGCATAGGTTATTCTTAAAATCATTGAGGAATACTGATGGAGAAAACAAAATTAGTGAAATGAAGAGATGCATAGTTTGAAGTTTCATAGAGTGAGTTCTTGGTAAAGTAAATGAGAAAGAGCCAGACATAAAGCACGGGAACAGAAAGGGACCCTGCAAGCCAAATGAAAACACTGCATCATGGACAAGTAAAGATCATCTATTCCCAGAGGTTGGTAAAGAAATTCTTATGGTTTAGAGTCTAGTTCATTTTTGTGGGCTTGCTACAAAAGTTAGCCATTGGGACAAGAAATGCGAGTGTTTCTGATGGCTGTGGTGCCTGCAGTCTTACCGTATGGAGGGATAAGTCCAGACAGTGATTGGATCTGGATGCATTGGTGCTAGAAAAAAAACCAACATGCAGACTGACAGTTCATGGAATGTTGTTTACAGCAAGTCACAGTGAATAAGGTATTTTAATGAAAAAATTAGAAGTTAAGAGAGCTACCAAACGTTCTAGAAAAAGAATAAGTATGGAAAAGTGTTATAACAGAGGCTGAAAATGTTTTTTTAAAGTCAGATACTAAACACTTTGGTCTTTGCAGACCATTCACTCTTTATTATAATTACTCAGCTGTACCTTTGTGGCAGAAAAGAAGCTATTAACACACAAACACAAACATTAGCACAAACACACATAGCTAAACTTTTATTTATAAAACACTGGTTCATTTGGCCATGAGCCATACATTTTTTGTAGTATAGAAAAAAACAGAATGGACATCTCTGAATATATATATATATATATATATATATATATATATATATATATATATTACATTGATTTGAGAAAACTAACCAATATAGAATACAGCAGGGTTGAAAAATATTTTTCCAGCCAAGATAAACCAGGCAACAGGAGAGAGACAGTTCATAGAAAGAGCTGATCCTTGTTACTATTCTCCTTTACCTACTCAAAGTAACAGCAACTTCTATGTTTTTTTTTTTTTTTTATGAGTAGGATAGATTTATTGAGGGGAAAAAAAGCTCCTGTCCAAGAGTGGGACAGAAAGGGGACCCTGAACAGGTGGTCCCCAGGAAGCTGTCTCTCCCAGGGACTTTTATAGGGGGAAACCATGTGGTGAGGTGGGTCTCAGGTGGTGGAGTACATGGGAATTTACTTAAGTGGGCATGAGGTGGGACAAAACTGTGGTCAAACAATGACATTACAAGCACCACTGCTCAGGTAAAATTGATTAAATTCAGCACCAAATGGGAACATGAGTCACATGCAAGCAGCCATGAATATGGGACAGGGTCTCTTCTTGTTGGGCTCTTTCAAGGTGATACTTATTTAGAGTAGCAATCACTGACTTCTATTTTTGATAATCCGAATAATACACCTCCCCTTCATTATTCTTTTTTAAAAAATAATTTATTTGATACAAAGTCTTGCTATGCAGCTCAGGCTCTTGGTGAACATATCCTCGCAGCCTCCCCATCACTGGTTACAGGAGTGTCCCACCACACCCAGATTCAGGGTCTACATGGCATGCCCGGGATTCTAGAGCCAGCACAGCATATGGTACTTCAGAATGAATTCAGCTCCTTGAATTTGCCAGGCAGGCACTTTGATCACTGACCTACCTTCCTGCTGAGCCATATCCTCAGCCCCTACCCTTTCAATGGTCTATAATGTATCTCAGCTTGAAAATCTCTAGAAAGCTTTTCAAAATATTTAGAGATAAGGTAGTCTTGCATTTATTAAAGTATTAACATAAACTTCAATTAATTCACATAAAATACCCTTCATAAACCAGGTTTCCTGCTCAAAAGATAAATAATACACCAGACTTAGAGGTAGTGAGGTGCATTATCAGATGAGGTAAAGCCAACTACAGGACATTGATTACATTTTAAATAAGCATTTTAAATACATTTTTAGAGGTATGTATTTCATTTATAAATTTTAAAATTTGATGATGCCTCTGTTTCCACTGCGCTTTTAGTGAATGCATTATTTACCACGCATATAAGGAAATAACTGGGATCTTCTTAAATATTTCTGCCTGTATAAACAGTTGACTATAAATGCTAAGGACTGCAGCAATGGAAACCGATATACTTGACACAAATGCAGGGCTTCTGGCCTCTCTCCTAACTTGCAGAGTCAGGGTCTGCTAGCCTGCATACCAAGACCTGTGAGTGTCAATATCTGAGTTTCATTGTCCAGCATTATTGCCATGTCCATGAGATGGAAAGGACAATTACTATGAAAACATTGTCATTATTTAGTTTCATTTCACAAATTTTGTAAGTCATTAAAGTTCTTTGAATTACTTGGTCATGCTGGCTAATAATTTCAGTTCTGGCCTCTAAATGTCATTCAGAAGATCTGCTCAGAAAATCAAAATGAGGAATATTAAATTATGAGGACTTGTTCATTTCATTGCTTTTCTTCTAACACCAAGAGCTTTATTTTTAGATGAATAATTGCATCCTTTGTACTGAGAACAAATTAATAACCACTTGCATTTAGCAATTTCAATTTTCCCATCAGAAATGCTCATGTACCCAGGCTGAGTAGAATATCTCAGTGACAATTAGTTAAATTTTAGCTGGCCTGTGGAAAAAATATCTCCATTCCAAGGGCAGCTGTTGTTAAATGAGGACATTTGGGTTACTAGGCAAATATTAAATTAGATGAGTTTGCAGAAGCCATAAACATGTTATTCCAGAGCCCTACAAGAAGATAATAGAAGTAATAACAAATAGGCTTTGAAATCACATTTTAATTAGACAAACTGTTCTACACAGAAACCCTGACACAGCACCAGCTATAGGGGCATGAAGCTTGTTACCCATATAGAAAGGAACCAGTCTATTTGGAAATAAAAATGTACCACTTAATAAGCAGTTTTGCTCAAAATAACGACTTTCATAAATCATTATAACTAGAATAATATTGAATTGAGAATATGCCCTATTTGACTTTATTATTATTAAACATTACCTCTGGATACTGAAAGTTCCATTTTATTGTAGTTTTAAATAATGTGAAAATTTAACACAAAAATTTCATTATTAAATACACTTGGTTCACCACTGCAGAAGTGGTAAGGACTGGTTTGAAGCTTAGAACTTGAAAGTGGCATATGCTCTGAATGTAGCTAAAGCTAAGAGTAATTATTTAGAGTGTTTTTCATTATTGACTTCTACATATATTTGCTGCTTTCAGTGATGATTTTTTCTTTCTTTCTTTAAGGGAGGCTAAATGTCCTCAATTTCATACATGAGTTGTTAGAATCAGCTTTAGTTTTGAAAGGGCTATATTCTTTTCCCGCTGTCTGGCTTCTTCAGATCTTCCATCACCTAAAGGAGACCCTTGAATGAGTCATAGGAAGATTATTCCTTGGATCTCCTAAGAAATCAACAGACCTCACTTCCTACCAACCATTGATCTGAAAGCAACTCCATAAATGCTTCTGTCTCATTTCTGTGGTGTCTCTCTCCTGGCTTACTGAAAAAATTAGGAAGTCGAGATGAATACAACACAAGAGCCTTTAGTTCCTGGATGAGGTCGGGGAAGACACAAAGGGAATCCCAAGGCTAGTGCTATATAATTCGAGCTCCCAGTAAATATTAAGCAATAGACAGCAAAAATGGTATGTAGACACGAGCACACATCATAAGATATATTAATTACTGAAAAGTTAAAAGGGGAAGGGGGTATTTATGTGGACTAGTCCTCATTAAGATACAGACAATTCCAAAACAACCAGATCAGCATGTGACAGTGGCTAGGGGATTTTCTCATCAGCAACTTTAGTCTTACCCAGTATCCTCATTTGATGTGAAAATTTCTTCCTGCAATATTATTGAATGGTTCAAGCTTTAATGTAATCTGTGTTTTAATATCTATTGGGTAAACTTATGTTTTTGAGTATCATTCTGTATAACTTCCTTAAATTTCAGATGTGGAAAGGCTTATCTAAGATATATATATATATATATATATATATATATATATATATGCTGATCAAAAGTACTTTATGAGATGGCTTAGTGACCATTGTCTTTTCTATAAATAAAATTTTCTCTGTTACAAAGGAAGTTTTTAGGCAAGGTGGTCTGTTCAAGAATATAACGTTAGTTCAGAATTGCAAAGTATATGCTGTAATTTATTATTTGAATTAAATTACAAAAAATTGTATTAACAGGCATAGGAAGAAACATTAGATAAAATTTAATATCTGGTAAAACTCTTAAAAGGTTTTTGAAAAGTAATTTGTCAAAAGCAATAAAATTTTCTGGTCCTATATTTACTTGTATAATTTGACTAAACACATGCAAAAGTGAAATGATAAAATTAAGAGGATTAAACAACAAAAATATGACAAGAGGTGTTACCATTTCACATTATTCTAGAATACTTATTGACACTAAAAAATAAAATCAAACACAGAATACTAAAGATTGTATCTTTATAATCTTAAAGATTTATCTTTAAATTTATCTATGTTACACAAAATTTCAAACTCTTGCTAAGGGAGTTTCTTTTAATTTGTCTGAGGCTGTTGATCTTTACAGAACACATTTTATAGTGATGTCTTAGTCATAATGAAGATACAGAAGATGTGAAAAAGATACAATAAAATAGAATGAACATTCTTCTGATTAGAATAATAATTTAAAATTTGAGAGGATATGGCAGATGGCTGGCAAATTGGGGGAACATTAAAAAAAATAAAAGCAGATGTTATATTGAAAATTTTAGTTTCCCTAATTTCTCTCTCAGTATGTTTGTGTACAGAAAAGTTACCTATTTTTGAGTACTGACTTTGCATCCAGGTCCACTACTCAATTTAGTTGTTAAGTTTACAAACCATTAGAATAAAAAGAAAACTCATAAACTGGGGAATAATTTAGCTGGCTTTTCCTCAGTCATAGGACTTCTACCTAGAACATACAAATAGTTTTTACAAGTCAGGCCCACAAAATTCAAAGACCCAGTCAAATAATGGACATCTGCAATGAATGCAATGAGTACACTATTCTCAAATGAAATGCAAATAGCAAATAAATTTATGAAAAATTAGTCATTTGAGAAATGCAAATTTAAATAATACTGGCATTCCATCTCACCACAGAAAGAATGGCAGTGATTAAGAAGTCAACCGACAATAAATGCTGGTTGGAGTGTGCCACTCTTCTTGGGCATATAGACTGCCACCGCCACTATGGAAATCAATGTGGAGACTCATCAAAAAGCTAGGATTACAATTCTCATTCAACCCAGCTATTCCCCTCCTGAGTATTTTTTCAAAACAACTAAAAACATCATACTTCAGCAATATATGTGTGCCCATCTTTATAGCTGCACAATTTGTCCCAGCTAAATCTTATAAATATCCAAATGTCCATCAAGTGAAGAATGAATAAAAAAGATGTGATACTCTTATATAATGTATTATTACTCAGCTATAAAGAAAGGTGAATTCTAGGCTGTTAGAGATGAAAGGTTACAACTAGAGACTATACTCATAAGTGAAATAAATCAGATCTGTGTGTGTAAACATCACCCTTGTCTCCCTAGTGTAAGAACCTGAAAGAGTAAACAAAATCCCACTGTTACATTAGATACTGTAAAGTGAAAGAACCTGTGCAAAGGTAACATAATTTATTTTTAAAATCAATTCTTTTGTTTCTTCTTATATTTATTTCTTTTCTTTGTTATTCTCATTTTTAATATTTTACTTTCTCAGGGGTTCTTTTAATGTATTTGGTAAAGGGTCTCACTATACAGCTTGAATTCATAGCGATACTCTTGTTCTCAATCTCCCACCCCTGGGATTACAGGGGTGTGCCACTATGCCCCAATTCAATGGCCTGCTCAGAGCATCTTGCCTAAGCACATACACAGTCTGCTGAGCTATCTTGAAGGTCTGATATTTCATTTTATTGATTTGCCTTAGATTTCTGAGCATCATTAAGACAATAGCTTAGCTCTGTATCCTCTGCCCCTACCTCAACCTGATTGGTAGAGCAGGAGGTAGGTGGCTAAGCAAGTGAACAATGCTTCCCCTGTATATCGAAGACCATAAAACCAACAATAATATGCATTACAGGAATTATATATGATAGAAGACAGAGACAGTATTCTTCTCTTCTCTTCTCTTCTCTTCTCTTCTCTTCTCTTCTCTTCTCTTCTCTTCTCTTCTCTTCT